>PVIA01006228.1:0-100792 GCA_004024845.1 Tonatia bakeri
AGTTAAAGGACACGTGGATAAAAGATAGGGGGAGGGTGGTAATGGGAGGGAGGTAGGGAAGGGGGGTGGGAGGGCTTGATTGAGTGGGAGGTGGGGGGATGGGAGGACTTGAATGGGAGTAAGGGGGTGAAAACTGTACTTGAACATTCATTTAAATTAAAAAAAAAAGAAAAAAAAAGATCTGCAAAAATAAGATATAAATGTCCTTTTATTCATTTTTCACTCTTCTGCATATATGAAGTCTGCCCAGAAGGTATCCAGCTATATAATATGAGAAATAGAGACATTTACTGAAGAAGATACAAGTTACAGGAAACATTGCACATAGGACAATGATGCCTCATCCCCCTCAAAGTAGGCATCTTGCTTGGGACCTCACACAGTTCTCCCAAACGCCATCAGCTGACAGGTTGTACTTTCCTGAATCTCACTGATGGTCTGAAATCTCTTCCCTTTCAAAGGTGATTTTAATTTTGGGAAAATCACAAGTCACAAGGCACCAAATCTGGGATGTAGGGGAACTGAGTCACTTGGGTGATTTGATGGTTTGCCAAAAATCTGTACGAAACATGAGATGTGATGCCTGAGTGGGCACGTTGTTGTGATGAAGCTGCCAATCACCAGGTGCCCATAGCTGCGGCCTTCTGAGTCATCTGAATAGTTTCCATGGAGGAATGTTCAAGCTTAACCCAAAATTTGTTACAGATTCGTTGCTCTACTCGCTCAGTTGTTCTAAATGTGACAGCCACACAATATATATGCCCGCTCAATAGTAGCTACTGCCCCCGCTGGCTAATACAGTGAAGTCGTCATTGCTCACACATGCTCATTCCAGTCCACTCTCCTTGGCTGCCGGGTTACAGCGATGTCATGCAAACTATTCTCACTATATTAACAATGGCTGGACTTGTTCCAGAAAGACCTCAAATGTATCGAATGCATAGAATTTCTAAGTATTGTCCTTAGAATCAGAGATGAAATAAGCCCTACCTAAAGCTGCTCGGAAGAGACAGGACAAAGGAGAGACTGCTTTCCTCAAAGAAGCAGATAAAGTGTTAGAGTTTTATCTTATCCCTTTCTGCCCAAGAAGCCCTGCCTTGTTGGAGTGTTTCTTTATCTGGTACTCAAAGTGGGAGGAGGACATTCCTCAAGTTTCAGATTGAAGATCCACTAGGAGGAAGAAGCTGTAACATTAGCCCAGGAAGCAGTGTGGTTGCTTTCTGATACCTCTAAAGACAGTTTGTATCATCTTTCCACTTAATAAGGAGACAGCCTGAAAATAATATTTCCAAAGACCATTCTCCATCTAAAACTGGTGACACTGATGCTCCCTGTGGGGTTTTATTTCAGCTCATGTTTTTCTCTGTTAGCTATAGAAAGGATATTTTTGAAGCTGAAAAGAAATCAAGAAATTCAAAATTGGGGAAAGTGAAAGCCATACTATCACTTTTTCAAATATCCTAATGTTGCTCTCTTTTTTTGAGTACAAGGTCACTGAAGTTGTTTTATATGTTAAGTTGTCCAATGAAAGAAGGCAAAAATGTGTCCATAGAGCTGTATTTACCTCCCTATTTTGTAATTCAAACCTTGGGCTATTATTAAAGGTCCCATTTTCAGCAAACCAAGCAACGAATACAAAAGAAAATGAAGGCTATTCAGTCATTATCTGAGCTGATAATAACATCCTTTGTCTATTGCCTTCTATGATATATTAGCACTGTTGCCAAGGGCAACAACCTGTCAAGAAATCCCATCCCTTTATGATACAATAACATTTCTGCTGAAAACATTCTATTGGGAAAGTCAATCTCTTCTCCCTGTAAGCACAGGTTGTTTTCTGTTTGTTTTTTGAAAAAATAAAGATCTTTTCATTCTCTTGCTGATAATAGTTTTCTAATAATCTTGTTCCAGTTTCAAATATTAATGTGTAATATCTCTTAACTGGGTTGTCTAAGAGGCCTTCACTTTGTACTTTAAAAAAAAAATATTTATTTTTTGAGAGAGGGGAAGGGAGGGAGAAAAACATCAATGTGTGACTGCCTCTTGTACATCCCCTGCTGGGGACCCAGGCATGTGCTCTGACTGGGAATCGAACCAGCAACCCATTGGTTCATAGGTGGGCACTCAATCCACTGAGCCACACCAGCTAGGATATGTACTTTTTAAAAAACAACGAAAATAACAGTTTCTAACTAAATAAAGTAAGTATGACACAGGAACTATAACAGCTATTCGGTTAATAAGTCTTTGTGTTCATAGCACATTGCTTGCCTCACATGAATCACCATAATCATATGCGAGGTGAGGAAATCATCTGAGTGCCTATTACCACTTCCACTAGTCAGTGGTGGATAATATCCATACTGTGGAAGTAATGAAAACTAAATAAAATTGCCATCACCTCGAATGATGTTGTCACTAGCAGCCCTGTGATTGTCACAGGCTGGGGTGACACTCCTTGATTCTACTTCTAATTCTTCCATTTCTGCAACCATCCAGGCACCCGCCTCATTGTCAGTCACTCATTGCTCCTCATTTTCTCCGAATGTAGAAGAGACGGCAGCCTCTTCCAGCTGCTCTCCTACCGAGTGCTAGCATGGAAGGTCACGTTTATGAAGCCGTTTGGGATGGCTCCTGCTCGGGATTCGGAGTCAGGGGGATGTGTTAGGAGAAATGGGGGCTGTAGCTTCTGTCTTCATCTCACTTTCTGCATGACCTTGGCCGAGTTATGTAACTTCTCTGCAGCTCATATTTCTCTTTTCTGAAATGAAGGACTGGGATTCTGTGGTTCTAAAATGCCTGTGATCTTATAATGAAAAAATATACATTTTACTTCTGACCTCTTCACTGCCTTACAACACATAAGTGCAAACTGATTTTCTTTTTTTTAAGAGAGAGAAAGAAACATCAATGTGTGGTTGCTGGAGGCTGTGGCCTGCAGCCCAGGCATGTGCCCCGACTGGGAATCAAACCCGTGATGCTTTGGTTCGCAGCCTGTGCTCAATTCACTGAGCTACGCCAGCCAGGGCGCAAACTGATTTTTAAACTGGGCTTTCAGACAGTCAAGTATCTTGGCCCTAAGACATACCTTACAAAAATCTTTACTTGAAAAGTACCAAAAGCACAATGATGGGAATGTTATATGTAATCCCACCTTTTAAAGTGACACATGTAATTAAAGTGTTTGCATCACCCACCTAGTCTCACTGTGTGAGGCACGCAGCCGTCCGGACTCCAGTCCAGCACGCACCTCGTCCACAGAGGGATCCTCGAGGCCGCGCTGACCGCGCACTGGTCATCACCTGCAGTTGCACCGCACACACCCATGCAACTGGACGCAGCAACTCTAGGGCTGGTTGCTTTTCTAAAATGGTTTGATGGGCCAAGTATCTCCATTTTGAAAAATTTTATCATCCTTGAAAAATTATTTTTTTAAAGATACAAACAGTAAATGATAGCGTCACTGCTCAGTGCTTAGTCAGTTTGGTGAACAGCAGGACTAATGATGAGAAGAAAGAGAAGAGTTGAGAAAAGACTGTGTGAGGACTTGCCTTGGTCCTCTTTTTTAAAAGAAGGCATGAAAGCAGATTTTCTGGAAAGGTCCATGTCTGAGAACAGAGTGAGTTTCTTGATATTTTTTGTTTAAAAATCCATCTTTACTAAACATTACTCATTGCATAATGTGGCCAAGAATTATTCAGCAAGGCCAAGCTTAAAATGAAACATGGAGTAGCTTATTTCTTCAGAGTGCATGGCCCTGAATTCTGTGTCTCTGGCTAGTTAGGTGACATCCACAGGAGTGGGCAAAAGTAGGTTTATAGTAATGAGTATGCAAAACACAGAGTGTATTTTTGCATTATTATATATATTAATTGCATTATCTATTCACATTACGCCTGTAAATCTGCGTGTGCCCACCCCTGTATTTCCCAGCAGGAAAGAGTCATTAGATGAGGATGACGAATCAGTTGTGCTGCAGGAACCCCATTATGAACATTACCAGTTTAAGTTTGAGCCCTGGGGATTCACTGGGTAAGCAATTTAATGTAACCTGTAGTGCCTAGGGAGGAAAAAACTATTAATACGTTAAATTGACCCAATTTTTCTCACCTTCAGGGATTAAGGTGACACAAAGGCTGGAGGAAAAACTCAGGCTTTTGTGGACTGAGCAAACTTAGCATTCCTTATTTTTAAGAACTCCTTGTTCTTCTTCCACTCTGGACTTTGCTCATGCTGTTCCTTTTACCTCAGTTTCTGCTGCACCCCGTTAACTGCCTTCCTCCTGGACACCACTATCACCCTCACAGTTCAGGCTGATGGATTAGTTTCTTGTGAAGAATCCCACCTCCACCATCACCTCCACTACCAGTCAGAGTTAGTAGCCCTCTCCTTTTTGGTTTCCCAACTTGCTTTTGACAAATCCATCTCCTTCACAAGATTGTCTTCTTAAGGGTGGACACAGTGTCCACAGCATCTGCATTTTCGATCTGCAGGCCCAGTAATGCCTGGCAGATGGGAAGAGTCTCGAAATGTTTGCAAAGTTAATGTGATCATAAGGATAATATGGAAACCTAGTGGGAGATTGTTTGCTTTAGAAACATAACACAGACGGCCTCCATCAGGTAATCTTTTCTTTCCTAATCTTAGGTTCGGGTGACATTGATCCTTCAATGATGTTGGAGGCTGGAGAGGTCATTGATACAGGATCTGACTACGAAGATCAGGTAATTAGAATCTAAGAACATTTCTCTGTTTAAATATTTTTAATGTTACCCATTGTTAACACTTCATGAAAATTAGAATTGTAAATCGTTCTTTGAAATGCTTACCGTCACATATATCCCATGACAAATCATAGTAGCCTACAGCTCTCATTCATTAAATCTGGTCCTTCAGCTCCTCTTTGTCCACAGATCCAAAATGGCAATTAGTTAAGGAAAGGTTTGTAGTTAAAAGTTCCCCGTGACAGAAATGAGGTTACATGAGTTATCTTGCCCAAGAATTTGCTTGTATCTCTACCCCTTAACCAACAATAAACCAAAGGTGTTTATTAAGCACTGGCTACAGGTTCGGGGCTCTGCTTTTCTGCTTTAACCTTTGAACCAGACTGATGGTCAAGGACATACAGCTGGGGACTTAAATATATTTTCTACTTGAATGAAAGCAAAGAAACTTACCTGGGTCATTTTCCTCTCATCAGAAGAACTCTTCCTACTGCTATATTTTAATGATGCAAAATAGTTGGCAAATGATCCAGTTCTCCAGTTGGGCTTTATTTTTTAAAAAGGATAATGTCTGAAACTTCCTCCTGCCTCTCCTCAGTGCTCCTCTCCAATGGCTGAAAGCCAAGTGAACATGTTCCGGGATGTTTTCCCTCATCTTCAACTAATACATGTCACGAGTAAAGCAGATAGATCTGACAACTGTCAAAATTTAATGGCTGGCTACACATTTCGTATACATATTCAGAAGCTATTTTCACAAGCATTAAGTTTCTTTCCTTATTTCACAAAGCAAGAAGATGTTGATGAGTGATATAATGACTACCACATACTTATAATATTTTTAGCATTTATTAGGTGCTTAATACATACCAAACATTATGCAAAGCTTCTTAATTGGATTATCTCACTAATTCCTCAGAACATCTTTAGGAAATAGGAATTATTATATCTCTATTTCATAGATAAGAAAATTAAGCAAAGAGTAGTTACTTCAAGCACATGCCCTGCTTCCCTTCTTAGCTTCCAAAGACATTTGGCTGGTACATTTTTGGAGCCTTTTCAGTTGCTAACCCTTAACACACCGGCAGAGGCAAATGCCAAATAATCACTATTGAAGTTGAGCTCACAATCCAAAAGTACAGGCTGCACAAAAAAATAAACCGTAACAAGATTTCTAGCTGGTTCAACAAAGGAAAGGCTTCATACCCTCAAAACTGGAACTAACAGAAAAGTCTGAAAGAAATCTTAAGATAGCAATATTGTAAGTATCAAAGAGATGAAGGGAAGACTAGAAACCATGAAACAAGTACAGGGAAAAATGGGAAAGAAGAAGCAGAAAGGAAAACGAAATAGAAATTCTTGGCACACAAAGAAAATCATCATTGAAATAAAAATTCAATTAAGAGGTTGAATCGTAGACTAGACACAGCCGAAAAGACACTTAGTGATAGAGCCAAGGAAATTGCCTTAGAATAAAGGAGAGAGCTAAATTGTTGCCAAATAGAAGAAAGAATTTAGGAGACACTGAGGATAGAATGACTGGGCATATTCCAAAGGGCGTTCCAGAGGAGAAGAATGAAGTGGATGGAGCAGAGACTGCGCTTTAACAGATAATAGTTGAGAATTTTACAGATATGGTAAAAGACAAGTCCCCAGATTCATGGAGTGCCTCCAGTCCTAAGCTAAGATCTAAAAAAAATAATAAATTCTCACATATTCTTTTTCCATTTAGTCACTCAACAAATACTAATTGAGCGAGTACTGTGTGCCAGGAACTGTTTAGGGACTTGAAATATATCACGGTATAAGACAAGCAAGGAGCTTACATCCTCATGGGGAAGACATACAGTAAACAATAAACATAATAAATTAGTAAATTCTCTAGATTGTCAGAAGTAGTAGATTCTATGAGGAAAGGAAAAGTAGAACAAGGTAAAAGAGTTAGGAATGCCAGGATGGGGGACAGATTCCAGTATTAAATGTAATGGTCAATATTAACTCATATAGTCTCATTAAAGATATGAGATTTGAGCAAAGACTTGGCATGTATTATAAAAAATAAGAACAGAAGACAAATAAAATATTAAAAGTGAGAAGGCATCCCTGGCCACTGTGGCTTAGTTGGTTGGAACATCATCCCGTAGACCAAAAGGTCACAGGTTGGATTCCCAGTTAGGGCACATACCCTGAGTTTCAGGTTTGATCCCCAGTCTGGACCCATAAAAGAAGGCAACCAATCGATGTTTCTCTCCTACGATGTTTCTCTCTCTCCCTTCCTCTCTCTAAAAGCAATGAAAAAATGTCCTCGGGTGCAGATAAAAAAAAAACAAAAAAAAACTTTTTTTTAATCCTCACCTGAATGGAAAAAAGTGAAAAAGTATTACCTATAAAGGAATAGTAGTTTTGGTGTCAGCAGACTAAATGAAATAAGAGCTATAATTTATTCAGCACCTTTTATAAACCAAATACTGTGTTTTATGGATTACATGCATTGTTGCTAATCTTTACAATAACCCAAGAAGGTACCCTTGTTTATGCCCAATTTAAAGTTGACCAAACTGCAGCTCAGAGAAGTTAAATGGCTTCCCAAGAGCACACAGCTAGCAAGCTGAAGAGGCAGGAATCAAACTTTGATGAGCCTGTTGCCAAGATCTAGTTTCTACTTACACTACTCCAAGGAAGCCATTATCAAGGTCACTGGTGATCTGTTACCAATTACAGTTAGTACTTTTTCGTTATCTTTCTTGACCTTTACTGCATTCGTTTACCAAGCTTTTACTCTCAAGAGCCAGGTAGTAAATATTTTAGGCTTTGTGGGCCATAGGTCTCTGCTAGAGTCCCTCATGTTGTGCTATTGCAGTGTAGAAGCAGGCACAGTAGCACTTACACAAATGAGTATGGATACTGAAATTTGAATTGCATGCAGTTTTCACAGAATTTAAGTCAAACTCATTCTTAGTTGGGAGACTAGACAGACACAAACAGGCAGCTGAGTGGATTCGACCTGCGGGTGGTAGTTTGCTATCCCCATCTACCACCCTCCCCCGTTCTCCAGTCTTCTCTCCACGAGCTTCCAACATTTCTATTTAATAGTGTTCTAAGTTCTCCACATTTATTACCCCATTTTACCCTGAATAATATGAGATAGATATTATTATTTATTATATATTGTTTAAAATGTTTTTATGAAAATAAAATATATTTTATTATGAAAATAATATATACCTCATTATTTATTGTTATCTTATTATCCCAATAAGAAAACTGAGGCATATAAAAATTAAGCCATTTAGGCCCTGGTGGGGTAGCTTAGCTGGTAAGAACATCATCCCAATACGCCAAGGTTGCAGGTTTGATCCCCAGTCAGAGCACATACAGGAATTAACCAATGAATGCATAAATAAGTGGAACAAGAAATCAGTGTTTCTCTCTCTCTCTCTCCATCCCTCAAAAAAAAATTAGCCAGTTATTCAAGGTCACATAACTGGCCAAAGGTAAAAACAAAATTCAAATGCAGCTGTCTGATTGCAGAACCAGGACCAGGAAAGATAGGCTAGGCTCTGCTACAGTAAAAATAAAACTCAAAATCAGAGTGTTTTCCTTCTAAAGGCTTTTTTTTTACATGTGACTTCCAAAGGGAACATGGATGCGAAGGAAAAGAAGGGAAACAGACCTGCTCTTAATTACACACATTACCTCCTCTCACATTCAGTTGATGTTCCCCGTCCCTGGCTCTCTCTAATGCAAGAAGGCTGGAAAACAGAGCTTATTTAGAGTCAAGGAAGGGAGAGATCCATTTTGTGAGCCCTGAGCCAGCCCGGGCCACAAAGCCCTTGACCGCCCTGCCCCAACCCCCTACCCCGCCCTGTGCTTGCTCTTTTTTCGCGCGCCTCATACTTCTGGGCTCACTCATTCCTGCTTTCCTCACTGAACTCCTCTCTGCCAGTTCATTATTTAAACGTGGGTGTCTGGCCCCTTCATGTCTCACTGCACATGTTCTCTTTTGAGAAACACAGTCACAGCCATGATTTTGCATATGTCTGCCTGCTAAACAGCAAAGGTTGGACTTCCGTGTGCATCTCAAAGTCGACACGTCCTAAACCAAACTCACCATCTTCCCCCACAAAATCTGTTCTTCCTCCTGTTTTCCCTAATTCTGTGAATGATCCCACCATTCTCCCAGCTGCCCAAGCCAACAACAAGGGCGTCTTCCTAGCTTTCTTCCTTCCCTCCCTCCCTCCCTCCATCAGTGAGATGAAGAAGCTGGTCAGTTCTCCTGTGCAGGAATCGCTCCTTACCTCTCCACTGCCGCCACCCTGGTTCACAGCCTCACCCTTCCCCTCTGGGACCACTGATTCAGTTTCCTAACCAGCATGCTTCCCTGGCTCCTCACACATCAAAATCATCTTTCTGCAAAGAAAAGCCAGTCATGGCATTCCACTGCCTAAAACCCTCTAGACTCCTCATTGATGTCAGAATTAAAGTGGAACCTCCTACCGTGACCATGGGAACCTTCAAATCTGACCCCCTATGTCAATCCCCAAACTCATCCCTTGCCAATCTCCAAAATATACTGAATGCTCCAGGCACACCAAGCCATTTACAGTTCCCCAAATGGGTTGTGCTTAGCACACTCCCTTTCCTCTGTGTGGAAGCTGCCCCAACCCCTTCACTTCTGCCTCAGATAACCCCTACTCATGCTTCTTCAAGACCAAGCTTCTCCTTGAGGAAGACCTCTTGTTGCAGGTTTAGTTCACCTATTCCGGGGGCCCATAAAACCTTATGTTGTACTATCCTCCTGTTCCGCAGGGACTGTGTTCTGCTCTGTGTGTGTCACTCGCCTGTCACACAGCCTTGTACACAGCAAGTGCTCAGTAACTCTGCGTTATTTCAAAAGCCAGTAAAGTGATTTCTAGTTCTTAATATGTGATTTTTTGATAACTTGCTACCTCTTTTGAGCCTGGGTTTTATATTCTAGAAAATGATGATGATAATTCCACTAAGAATTGCTATTGTGGGAAGTAGGGAGCCCAAGTTACCTCATACAGAACAAATGCTCCAAAAATGTGAACACCTTTTTTTCTTCCCCCAAACTCAACTTAGGCTGAACTTTTCAGGAGTTATTGCCTTTGTAGGTGACAGAGGTCACCATATTTTCAGCTAGAGGAATAAGAATTATCTTACAATTTCTGGTGTCGGCCTGGCATGTAAACACTTGGAAGTTGCCACTTTGCCCTAACAACAAGTAAAAAGTGGAATGAACGGAAAAATCAACAATTCTTAGGTCTGTAAGAGAAGCAAGGTCACAAGACAAACCACTACACTAAAAATTGGAAAGACAGACAGGCAGATTCAGAGAATCGCAACTTACCAGAACACTAAAAACCCGCAAGCCAGAATCTCCATAGGAACTGGGGCCAGGGTAGGAGACCCAACCTGTAACTGACAAATTGCTGGAGGCTCAGTGCCAGCAAGTGTGAGAGTTAGAAATTCCAGGGGACTCAGAGAGGATTAGAGAGGTCCCCACACTTGTGAGTTTCATCTCCAAGAACTGACCAATTTCCACAGTGAATACCAGAGAAACATCTAGTGCTTCTGGCCAGGGTAGGGAGAAGGGAACCATTTTGAATCACCCAGAGCACTTTGTTCTTATTAACAAGGTCTGCTCTCAGGAGAAACTATTTTACCAGGACCTAACCTGCAACCTAACTAGGAGAAGGGAAATACCAATGCTGGCCACCTCTAGCCATTCTGCTCCACTTAAGAGGGGAAAACACCTAAGCAGCACGGGTGAAGTTTACAGTTCAGAGGCAGAGACCCACACAGGACTGAGAACTAATCATAGGACTCCATGCATTTCATATGACACTTCCCACCCTCCCCCATGCCTAACCATCACATTACGAAAAGTTTATTTACTGCAGGTCCTTCTACCTACTGCACCATGTTTGCCTTTCAACAGAAGATGACAGGACATATTAGAAAGTAAAACATAGTTTGATGAGATTGAAGAAGCATCAGAACAAGAGTCAGATATGGCAGGAACATTTGACTTATCAGAAAAGGAGGGGGGTTTGTTGTTGTTTTTTTAATCCTTACCCAAGGATATGTTTATTGATTTTAGAGAGAGGGGAAGAGAGTGAGGGAGAGAAAGAGAAACATCAATGTGAGAGGAAATATTGACCGATTGCCTCCCACATACACCCTTTCTGGGGATCAAACCCGCAACCTATGTATGTCCTCTGACTGGGAATCGAACCCACAACCTTTCACTGCAAGGGATGGCTCTGCAACCAACTGAGCCACCCAGCCAGGGCCAAAGGAATTTTTACTATGGTTAATATATTAAGGGCTTAGATGAAAAACATAGACAACACACAAGATGGGATGGATAATGCAAGGAGAAACCTGGAAATTCCAAGAAAGTATCAAAAAGAAATGCTAAAGATAAAAAACACTGTAACAGAAATGAAGACTGCCTGTGATCAGCTTGTTAATAGACTGAACATAGTTGAGGAAAGAACCTCTGAGCATGAGGATATGAAAATAGAAACTTTCAAAACTGAAAGGCAAAAAGAAAACAGGTGGAAAAAGAAGAACAGACTATTCAGTCTGTGGCACAATGACAAAAGACATAAATATCAATAATGGGAGTACAGGAAGGAGAAGAAAGAAAGGAACAGAATAAATATTGAAGCAATAATAACTGAGAATTTCCCCAAATTAGTGTCAGGTTCCAAACCACAGACACAGGAAGCTCAGAGAACAATAAGCAGGATAAATATATATATATTTTAAAAATTATACCTAGGTATATCATATTCAAACCCCAGTGAATCAAAGATAAAGAAAAAATCTTGAAAGAAGCCAGAGAAAAAAATTGCTTTTCAATTGAGAAAGGGAAATACTTTCTCAGACAATCAAAAACTGAGGGAGTGTGTTGCCAGTAGACCTGCCTTGCAAGAAATGTTAAGTGAAGTTCTTTACAGAGAATCAGAAAATCAGATCTACATGAAGAAAGGAAGAGTATCAGAGAATGAATAAGTGAAAGCAAAATTAAAATTTTTTATTACTTTTATTTGCTCTAACAGATAGCAGTCTGTCCAAAACAATAAGAGCAACAATGTATTAGGTTACCCGTGCTTAGGCCTAAGTGAGGTGAGCGGTAGTAATGATGCAAACGGTGGGAGGGAGGGATTAGGAATGGTTTGTTGCTCTAAGACGTGTACATGGTCCACTTATTTGAAAGTGCACTTGGATTATTTGTAAATATGTATTGCAAACTCTAGGACAACCACTTTTTTAAACATTTAAAAAGAAGTATAACCAATATGGTAAGAAAGGAGGGAAAATGAAATGGTATAAAATGCTCAATTAAAACCACAAAGGCAGAAAAAGAGGAACAAAGAGCTTGGGCAACAAATCGAAAATAGTAACAAATAGGGTAATATTGATCCAAATATATATCAATAAACATTCCAAATGTCACTGATCTAAGTGACATAGGCAACATATGTTGCCTATAAAAAACCCACTTTAAATTTAAAGACACATATAGACTAACTTAAAGGGCTAGAGAAAGGTATAGCATGCTAACACTCATCAAAAGATAGCAGGGGTAACTACATTGATCTAGACAGAGCAGACTTCAGAGCAAGGAAGTTGTCAGGGATAAAGGCATTACCTACTGACAAAGGGGTCACTACCCCAAGAAGACATAACAACCCTAATGTATATGCACCAACAGCAGAGTGTGTCCAGGCCCACTGTGCACCCAAGTCCTTGATCTCATCTATTTCACCTCCTCCCGGACCTTGACTCATTAATGGGTATTGCTTTATCTTTCTCGGGGCTTTCATCCTCAAAATATCTTTTCTTTTTCTCTGTCTGCTACCATGCCAGCCCCTTTGAAGAAAGAAGGGACCATGAACAGTGCCAAGGGCCACAGAAGTGTCAAGAAGGAGACTGTCTTTCCTGTCCCTTTTCCTTCAGCCCCAAATTTGGGGAAAGAGAAGTCACCTCCCACGATCCTATGTTCTCACCTCCCAATCTGCCCTGTAAACCACCTACTGCCTGCTCTGTTCCCCTAAGAGACCGTTAAAAATCATCTCATTACTGCCAAGTCAGGAGACCATTTCTCAGTTTGTATAGTGTCTGGGGTCTGAGAGCCTGATGGCACTTTCTGCTTTCTCAAAACCCTTGGCTCCCTTGGCTGACGCTACCTCTGTGGTCACTATTTCTTTTTCTCCTGTCCTCAACATGGTTTTTCTTTTTCTGCCTTCCCTTGAAAATGCTGTGTTGACCAGGCTCCATCACAGGACCTCTTCTCTCACTACACATATGCCTCATCTATGCCCTGCTTTCAACCGTATTCATGTACTTACTCATTCACTAATACTGTGAATATCTCATGTCCAGACCCTACATGAAGCACTGGGGATACAGTGTAAGCAAAAGAAGACACAGTCCCTACTATCCTGGAGCATATTGTTGAAATAGATCATCATCATCATAATAAAATGATTCCATAAATAAATATGTTTTAAAACTTTGTTCAGGGATTGGCAGGAGTACATAGTGCCATGTGCAGAGGGGGTTAGTGAGGTAATGAGAGGCTTTTCTAAGGCAAATTATGTTTGAGTTGAGATCTGAAAGATGAGTAAGAGGTAACCAGGTATATGTGATGAAGTGAGATAAGAAAGGACAGGGGTCGAAAGGGATGGTTGTAAAAAAGAAATCGCCTGCATAAGCAGGAAGAAGCATGGCATCTGAAAGAAGGCCAGGGCGACTGACTGCTTAGTAAAGGGGAGGCGGTGTGAGATGGGCCCAGAGATCAGAGCTCTGTAGAGGGGGTTAGGTGTTGTGATTCTACCCTGAGAGCAACGGGAAGCCTTGAAGAGTGATTTTGTTTTGTTTTGGGGAAGGGAGGTGGGAGGCTGTATCAACATTGTATTTGTGTTTTTAAAAACAATGTTCTGGCTGCAGTGTGGACAGCACTTTGGAGCAAAGCAAGGGTGCACCTAGGGAGTCCAGCGGGAGACGGCAGTGCTTCAGACAAAAGATCATGGGTGGTACATTGCACTGGAGCAGTGGAGAAGATGGACAGAAAGGGATGTATTTGAGAGGTACTTGTGAGGCAAAATCAACAGGACTTCATGTTGGAGTGGATATGAGAGCCAAGGGGGACTGAGCTGTGGAAGATGATGTCTGGGTTTTTAACTTGTACAGCTGGGTGGATGGTAGTGGCATTCACTAAGAAAGAGCACTAAGGAAACACCAGTTCCATGAGGATAGAGCAAAAGTGTAATTTTAGACATGATGAATTTAAAATGCTGTAATGCATCCAAGTAGAGAATTCAAGTGAACAATTAAATACACAGGTCTGATGCTTAGAAGGAAGATCTATTAATTTGTGAGCTGCTGAGTTTGGGTAGAAGTTGAAGCTGTAAGTGGAGATGCAATACTTGGAGAAAGAGAACGGACCTGAAAAAGAGAAAAAGGTCTAAAGCTAAGCACTGAGGAAACTTAAAGGCTGGGAAGAGAAAGATAAGGCAGCAAAGGAGATATAGAAGAGCCCTGACTGGGTAGCTCAGTTGGCTGGAGAATTGTCCTGATACACCAAGGTTGCGAGTTCAGTCCCTGGTCAGGGCACGTACAGGAATCAACCAGTGAATGCATGAATGGGTGGAACAATAAATCGATGTTTCTAGCTGTCTCTGTCCTCCCTTCCTCTCTCTCTCTAAAATCAATAAATACAAACTTTAGAAAAACTTATAGAAGAAGCTGTTAGACAGATAGGAGGAAAATCAGTTAAATGTGGGATTCCAAAAGCCAAAGAAAACAGTATTTTAAATGTAGAGAGTGTCAAATATTGCTGAGAAGATGAGGAAGAGGGAGAATGGATAATGGGCATTGTACATAGAAACGTGGAGGAAACTGTTGCCCTTACAAAGGGCCGTTGGGGGAAGTTGTGCTTGCGTGTGTTCGTTTGTAATGAATTTTTTACCATGTTTCAAAATTCATATGAAGGATCCACTCATTAGAGAAAAGGAGAATACACAAGAAGAAAGAGTCCTCTAAATGCAGGAGGGCTGGATTCTAAAGCGCAGGTGAAGAAGGACCACATGTGGGTTATGACAAGGAACACGGATGGGATGGGTTTGTGTGCTTACTGGTGGGAAGTTGTGAGTTCCTCTTAGACAGTTTCCAGAGGCAGAGCTGTCCGTTAAGAGTCTGAGGTTTGAAACTAGTGGAGGGTTGAGTTGTGGAACCCAGATGACGGTGAACTAAGGAAACAGCAGAACAGACAAGCAATTGGAGAGCTTGTTAGTGGCTGAAAATTTAATTTGACCAAATGATCCTTTTCATTGTGTTCCATTCACTTAGTAAATATTTACTTTAACTGAACTTCCATGGTAATATTCAGCTGCTAAACCAAGAAATATTACAGTTAGCCAAAACATGTGTTAACTTGTATTTGTAAAGCTAATTTAAAATGGTGTCATTTCCAAAGCAGTGTATTTGAGTAACATAGCACTGATGATAATTTTGGGACCTACCAAGTTGTAGCTGACATGCTGAGTCCAGCTCTGATGGGTAAGTCCTGCAAGGACGGGCTGAAATTGAGAAGCTGGAGGAGCCAGATTTACCTCTTACACTTGTATTTAGTAGTGAAAACTGTTGGTGGCCTTTTGGAAAAATGAAAGCTATTGGAGAGGGACTGAGGTCAGACAGATAGAAGTCTAGCTTTTCCCAAACACTAGAACAAAAGTATCTGGTGCAGGGCCAGGAAGCCAGCCCTTCCTGACTATCTGCAGGGGCTGTGGGTAGTCTGGAGCTAACTGGCTCTATAAAATGAAAGACAGGTCCCATTTTTAAATCTCATAAATGAATAAGAATATAGTCTCCCATTTTTGACTGCAGAGTCAGGGATGTCCTTCATATTTTCAGTGTAGGCATTCAGTATTAAACAGTGACATTCCAGATGGAAAAGGACAGAAGCCATATGAATTCATTCGTGTGTGGGCTCTAAAACAGAGCAACAAACTCATAGACACAGACAAGTATGGTGGTTACCAGAGGGGAAGGAGGGTGCGGGGAGGGCAAGGTAATAAAAGAGCCAAAAATAGATTGATGGAAGGGGACTAGACTTTGGGTGGTGTGCGCACAAACACAGAGGATGTATTATCGAATTGTACACTGGAAACTTATATGATGTTTAACCAGTGTCACCCCAATAATTTAATTTAATAAAAAAGCAACAACATTAGATTACCATTTTGATCTAAGAGTTTGAAATATTTTCACCCTCTGAAGACATAAAAATAAATGCCTCACCACTATGCACATGTACCGTACCCCATCACAGGACTGTAAGTCAGAAGGAAATAGGAACTGATAGAAAGAATTCTTTATTTCAAAGCAATAGGATATACTCCAGGGGTAAACACATGTGATCAATAGAGACTGTTTGCATTTTTCTTTTCAAAAACCTTGTTATATTTGTAATTAATTTCATAAGCTTCTATGACATTAACTAGAATAGCCTTGACTGGCCTGTCACTTTGAAGGCAAAATGACAATGTTCATGCTAACACAATGGTGTCACTGACTTATAAAGGGAAGGAAATGGAACTCATGTGTGACCTGTCACCTGATGTGCCTGGAGCCTTACAACAGGAAACTGTTGTTAATTACCAACCAAATAACCTTCTGAAACTATTATGTATTTATAGCAGTAGGGGTGGGGAGCGTGCACAAAGACCTGGAAACCTGTCCAAGAGCAAACACAGGCTTACACAAACTTAAATGTGAGCTGGCAGCAGAGGGATGTAATTGAGGTTGCCCTTTGCTCCTTGGAGTCGGTTGCCAAGGAGCGGAGTTGCCCCTGTCCACCTGCTGATGAATTATCTTCCTCTTTCTGTAGGGTTTCAGTGTATATCCTTATTTCAGTTTTCATGTTGAATCCACATTTTTATCAGGGATAGTGGTTGTGGCTAAAGCAAGTAAAAAAACCCAGGCTTAGTGGCCTGGATGGTTTTGAGTTCTGGTTCTGCCACTTTGTCACATCATTTACTTCTCTCAGCCTCAGTTGCCAAATCTATAAAGTGAAGAAAATAATATGAAGATAAAAGAGCTGATTCCTATCAAATCTGAAGCATTATACATATAGTTACACAAACCTAAGTTCTTAACATGATGATGATTTACTGTAAGTTTCTCATAGCCTCTTTTCAATGAGACAGAAAATATAGAACAGCTTTACTTACCACTTAGAATTTTTAAAAGACCCCTCTTCGACATACATTAAATAATAGCACAGAGCTGAAGAAAATAATAAAATAGTGAAAATAAAGAATTTATTTGGGATTCCACTACCAACCTGAAAGCTTTCAACAGACTTTCCTCACTTTCACTGGCATTTGTTCCTACTTCTGTTATAGCTCTTTGTCACAGGGATGGTGGCTGTTTGTACCTATGTCTTTCTCCCCCAGTAGCATATGCCTGCAGGCACAGCCAATTTGCACTTCACCGTAATTCATCAATTCCTTGCGAAATGCTTGACAAGGTATAGGATGGCAATTCAGAAATATTTTCTCCATAAACTGAATGAAGAGGAATCTCAAAGGGATGCATAGGAAGAAATCTAGCATTCTGTAAAGTGTAAGTGGAGGACAAGGAATAAAACAAATTTACATGGCAATGATGAAAACAATTTTTTTAATTTATGTGTTTTCAAAGGGGGTAGCCAGGATGTTAAGGGATCCAAAAAGTATGGTGCCAGAAATGATTGAAAGATCCAGAAATACTGAAGTACGTATTCCTGACCAGGCTCTTGCTGGCCTATCCACATCACAGTGGGTAGGGTTTGGGGTCTTATTCACAGCTCTGTTCCCACTGCCTTTTGCACAGCACCTGACTCGTGCTCGATCATTACCTGTTCAGTGAAGCAATTCTGTTTATAAGGGGCTGCATTTTAGAAGAGTGAATTAGACTTCTGCATTACTACGTAAGAGAGAATTGGGCTCTAGAGATGGCAATTACAAAGAAATGGAATTCAGTCAGTGTATAAGGAGTTTCCTAAATAGTGTTTGAGTACCTCATTGAAGACACTCAAATTCTGGATAACTATTCCACAGGGATGGTTTTAAAAACCAGTGGTTTCTGTGGGTGGGAGAATTACATGCCTCCTGAGGCCTTTTCCATCACTGAGTCTAGTTGCTGAAGAAGGGCCAAGTGGTGTGGGTGTGCACGTGCACAACATCGACTCCCACCGCCGTGATCCAGGAAATATCTAAATGTCACCCTTGCTAACCTGCTGTAGGTCCTTGCATCTCATCCCGGGGGAATCTGTGGGGGAGGGTGATACTGTGTCACCAGAAGTTCTCTTTCAGTTTTCTATCGTTAACTTGTATCATTGAACCAATGGGACTAACTGCAGCTGAATAAAGTTTTCATCATCTTAGAACATTGTTAACTGTACAATTCTTGTCAGACTTGAATTCAGACCAGTAAAAATCATTGCACTGACCAAATATCAAAACTCATAGTGCTTTTTCTAAGGGTAACACTGTTAGGAGGGAAGAAACATACTTATTGTTGGCCATTGACGCTGCAGTAAGAATGACTTCATTACCGTCAAGCAGAGGGGCTGGTGTACAGGCGACTACAGTGGTTAAAACAGGGGCTGGGGGGTCAGACTGCCTGGATTCAAGTTCTGGTTCTGTCAGTTACTGATTGTGTGGCCTTGAAACTTTTCTTTGCCAAAGTTTCCTCACTTGCAAAAAGAGGATTTCGTGAGGACTGAGAGAGATATGCACTGTACCCTCAGAACAATGATAGCTAAAACATATTAAGTACCTACCCCAAATCAGACACATTGCTAAGCATTATTCAATGATCTTCGCCCCAGGTTTCAGTTGAGACTTAGAGATATTAAGCGACCTGGCCCAGGTCACAAGCTGGAGTGACACACTCCATGTTATCCTCTGTCCAGTGCCAGAACCTGTGCTTCTAACCTCTCCATCCTCCTCACTGAAGAAGATGCTTTCTAGCCTTGTGTTTAGGAGATATTTTTAGAGCAAGAACCTGGAGGAAGAGTAATAATAATAATAACTAACCTTTGTTGATGTTTTCTGTGTTTTAGATACTATGCAAAACACTTTACATGCATTAAGCATCACCACAACCTTATTGGGTTTGGTTATTATTCCCATTTTACAGATGTGGAACTGAGCCCAGACAGGCTGAGTAGCATGTCAAGGATTCAAAACCAGCCAGCCTGATATCACTGAGACTAAGTTTTAACCACCACACTATGGCCCCACTTCAGGGTAGCCCTCCCATGGGGCAGGGACTTTGGAAAACCAGGCAACCACGTTCAGTCTCAGGGTCCAAAGGAAGACAGGGCATTGGGGAGAAGACAAATCAAAGACAGTCAGAGCCCATTTATCTCTTTGACGATTTTCCTAGAACTTCCCATAAGTTCATGAGCAGGATTGGGCCCAGAAAGGTGCAGGTGGGATGGACTTCAGAGGCAAGCCTCCTGTAGTAGGCATGGGGCTTTTCGTTTCCTTGTCTTGTCTTTACTTTAGAAGCTTGATGACACATGAAGAACTCACTTCATCTTAAACAATAAATGTAACAACATTCCTTTACAAATCACTTTGCTTTTTAATTAGTCTTGTCTGGGGGAAACTGGCAGAGAACACAACCTAAAACTTGCAGGGTTTGGCCACATATTCATAACCTTGAAGAAAATCCAGAGTCAACAGCTTTTGTGAAGTGCCTGCCCTGTGCCAAGCGCTCTCATGATCTGGTGTCATCCTCACCACGACCCTGGGAGGAGGGTATCACTGTCTCCAAGGTAACACAGCTAATAGTCTCCTCTTTCCAACAAGCCAAGCTGCTGCCCCAAAATCTGTACTAATGGCCCCCAGAAAACATCTCCTTGCCACCCCCCACAGAAAAAGAAAAACCAGCTTGTATTTTTCTTCCTAGCATTTTCAGTCATAGGAGTTAATCTCTTCACAGGCTTATAAAATGAACAAGCCGTGTAAAGAGAAGTCTAAGATTGTAAGAAAGTCTGTGATTGCTTCTCTTTTGATATATAATACACTTCATTGCCTTGTTATTTTCTTTAATAACCTTTTTCTTATTTGTAAAAGCAAAACCACATGCAATGGAAAATTCGGAAAATTATAAGAAGTATAAAGAAGAAAATTAACATAACATTTTGGAGTATTTCCTTGACTGACAGATATTTCATAAAGTTATAATCACATTTTTTCATTTAATAATATAGACTTTCCAATGTCATTGAATAATTTTTATAAACACATTTTAAAATATATTTTATTGATTATGCTATTACTGCTGTCCCAATTTTTCCATTTGCCCCCTCCACTTGGTACCCCCACTCCCTCCAACAGTCCCCTCCCTTAGTTCATGTCCATGGGCCACACATAAGCCACACACTTTGGCTTCTCCATTTCCCATACTATTCTTAACATCTGCCTGTCTATTCTGAACCTACCAAAGTTGGTTAAGGTGCTTCTTAATACCTGCACCTTTCCTCCCATTTCCCACCTTCCCCCTCCCAACTGATAACCCTCCAAATGATCTCCATTTCTAGGATTCTGTTCCTGTTCTGTTTGCTTAGTTATTTGGATTTGATTATTGATAGTTGTGAATTTACTGCCATTTTAATGTTCATCTTTTTTATCTCCTTTTTCTTATATAATTCCCTTTATTGTTTCATATAATAAGGGCTTGGTGATGATGAACTCCTTTAGTTTTCCCTTGTCTAGGAAGCACTTTAATTCTAAATGATAGCTTTTCTGGATAGAGTAATCTAGATTGTAGGTCCTTGCTTTCCATCACTCTGAATACTTCTTGCAAGTCCCTTCTAGCCTGCAAAGTTTCTCTTGAGAAATCAGCTAATAGTCTAATAGGAACCCCTTTGTAGGTAACTCTCTGCTTTTCTCTTGCTGCTTTTAAGATTCTCTGCTTATCTTTAACCTTTGGTGTTTTAATTATGATGTTTCTTGGTGTGATCTTCTTTGGGTCCATCTTGTTTGGGATTCTTTGTCCTTCCTGGACTTGTGTGTCTATTTCCTTCAAAAACTAGGGATGTTTTATTTCATTATTTTTTCAAGTAAGTTTTCAATTTCTTGCCCTTCCTCTTCTCCTTCTGGCACCCCTATGATTCAGATGTTAGTACATTTTAAGATGTCCCAGAGGTTTCTAAGCCTATCCTTGTTTTTTTTTAATTCTTTTTTCTTCCTTTTGTTCTGATTAAATGCTTTTTCCTTTCTTGTGTTCCAAATTGTTGATTTGATTCTTGGATTCATTCCCTCCAGTATTGGCTTCCTGTGGATTTTTCTTTATTTCACTTAATGCAACCCTCATTTAGGCCTGGATTTTATGCTGTTGAAGTGCCCAATGAGTTCCTGGAACATCCTCATAACTGTTTTGAACTGTGCATCTGATAGTTTGCTTATCTTCATTTCATTCAGTTCTTTTTCTGGAGTTCTGTTCTTTCATTTGGTCCATGTTTCTTTGTCTCCTCATTTTGGCAGCCTCCCTGTGTTTGCTTCTTTGTATTAGGTAGAGTTGCTTTGACTCCCTGTCTTTGTAGCGTGTCCTATTGTAGAAAAGTGCACCTGTTAAGTTGTATGGGGTGGAGCCTTAGGTAATCGCCAGGATGGGGCAACCCGTGTCACTGCTCTGTTGCTCTGTGTGAAGGGGGACTTACAGCAGACAATGCCACTGCCTGGCTTCTGGAGTTTCGCCAGGAGGAAGTTGTCTCCTGGCACTCGCACTTCACTTTCTCCCCATATGCCACTGGTGCCCTTCTAGCTGTTGCCCTGGTGCTGAATCCCAGAAGGGTTAGGTCTGCATGAGTTTTAAGCCCATTGTGGGCCCTTTAAGAAGAGTCTCTTGAGAATTCTTCAGTTTCTCCCACTGCCCTAACCCCCACTGGATTTTACAGCCAGAAGTTATGGAGACTCATCTTCCTGTTGCTGGAACCCTGAGCTGGGTGGTCTAGATCGGGGTTAGGATCCCTTGCTCCCGAGGTATCCCTCTTGTTTTTTATCCACCACACATGGATGTGAGACAGCCCAGTGCCATCTCCATGCCACTCTGCATCTCCACCCCTCTCCATCTCTCTGAGCTTCTCCACATCTCTGCCCCTCTTTCCATCTGGAAGAATGTGGCTTCTTTAAATCCTTGGTTCTCAGACTCCCACACAGCTTGGTTTTCTGACAATTCAGGCTGCTATTTGTTTTGTAGCCCAGTTGTATTTTTTCCTATAGTTGTGCATGGAGGCAAGGCATATTTACCTACGCCTCCATCTTGACTGGAAGTCAGCACATTTTAATGACAGTATAAAATATAATTCCGTAGGTACACTATGTTTATTTTCATCATCCCCCCCACATCAGGGCACTTATTTTTCTTTTTATCTTTTTACTGTTATAAATACAGTTGGCATTTGAACAACACAGGTTTAAACTGTGCATGCCCAGTTATACATGGTTTTTTTTTCAATAAATACAGTAAATCTAGTATCTCTTCCTTATTATTTTTTAAATAACATTTTCCTTTCTCCAGCTTACTTTATTGCAAGAATACAGTATATAGTAAAGATAACATATAAAATATGTTAATTGACTGTGTTACTGATAAGGCCCTAGTTAATATTAGTCTATTTGTAGTTAAGTTTGGGGAGAGTCAAAAGTTATACATGGATTTTCAACTGTGCAGGGGGTCTGTACCCCAACCCTCATACTGTTCAAGCATCAGCTGTAACATTGCTCTGGCATATTATTACACACAAACTTTGCCCAAATCTCTTCTTATTACCCTAGGAGAGATTCTTAATACTGGGCTTACTGAGCCAGAGGGTATAAAGTGTAATATTGCAATATTTCCATTTCTTTCTAACCAGATGTACTTCAATAATTAACAAGGATTACTGAGATGGGACAGAAGTATTCTGAAGAGAAAGATTTTTAAATAAGGCTGTTTTCTGAAATTATTTGAAATAAGAGTGGTCAAACTGAGATCAGTTAGTCCCACATGACTCAGGATACAGAGCAAACCTTAACTGCTAAAGTATCTGAAGTTCATTGATCAATAATCTAGTCCTCCAAAATGTCAGTCATGCATGTGGCCTGGCCAGGCGAAGCCCTTGGGGCATGCAGCAGGACCCCTCCTGTGCTCTTCCCTGGAAACGAGTTAGGTCCACAATCAGTTCTTTATTCACGGGCAGTCACCAAGTCTCTTTCCACCAGGCTGTGTGCTGGTGCTTCCATACTTTCTTCCTTTCTCTAGAAACTATTATTAAAAACATCCAAGAGTTCTTGTCACTTCCAAACACACAGGCTTTCTTAAATGCTAACAGCTAGTTCCCAGAACATCTCCATTAATCTTCTGATGTTCCATTTGTGGTGTTATTCTTCCTGCTTTAAAATAATGAAACTGGCTTTGTTGAAAATATTCTAGAGATAGGCTAAGAAGATTATTGATAACTGGAACCCTACTTTCATGGAGAAAAGTAATTTGTATCGAAGTAGATCCTTTGCAATGCTTAAAATTATCTTGAAATTTCTTCTCTTGTCTAGTTTAATTGTGTCCCTGATGCCTTATTTGCAAGTTAGTGCCAACTCTTTTTCTTAATGGCAGGCAAAACAATCCTGATCCTAATGGGATTATAAACATGGATTCGTTGGGTGTGAATTAATGAAGCATTTCAAATAAGTTATAAGAGAATATTAGAAGGAGAACTTCTTCTCTCTTAACGTTTGAGGGGGAGCCAATAACTAGCACCCCTTCTCCCTGCCTGACTTCTGAGCAATTGAGACATCTCCCAAACAATCCCTCTTCTTCTCTAGGAGGAGTGAATAAGGGGCAGAGTTAGTCTGATGATAATCAGTGGGCTCACATTGATTTAGTACTTCATGGTTTTTGTGCATCATCCCATCTGAGTCAGGAAGATGTCAATATATCGATTCAACAACTGTATATTGGACATCTACTAAATGTCAGGCACTGTGCCAGACTCTGGAGTCATAGAACGTACTGAACAGTCACTTAGTGTTTGCCTTACGGATCTCAGTTTTCTAGAAAAGACAAGCACGTTACAAAAACATACCCTTACTAGATGAGTTGTCTTAGTTAAGATTCCTTTAATTGTGAGTCACAAAACCTGATTAAGGTAACTCCCACAAAAAGGTATATTTATTATAAATATTGAAGGATGCCTCGAAAAACCAAGGAAGAATGCACGTAAGCATTAGAAACAATGCAGAACCAGGTGCTAAAAGGCCATTAAGAATTTCTCTCTGTTATGTGCCTGTGCCCCTCTATGCATTACCTTCTGTCTCTCTCTTTGCAGACTTAGTTCTCATACTAGCCCCATTCATATGGTGCTAGAAGTGTCTACCAACTGTCCTGGCTAACAGAGTCTGATCTCTCTCAGTGCAGATTCCTAGGGAGGGATGTTCATTGTCCAAGCATGGTTCAGGTGCACTCCTGATCCAGTCACCTGTGGCCAGGGTTACGTCTTAAGGGTAGGGTGTGTGTTAGGCAGAGAGTTCAATTCCACTCTGCTGAGAGATTATAGAAGTGCTATGGGATGTGGAGGGAGCCACTTGCTCCATTTTCTATGTTCAAGGCACCATGGAATATGAAAAGATGAACAAAATACACAACAACTCTCATGCAGGACAGAGTGTGATGTGGGATGCACTGTCACAGAGACAGAACATGCTCTTTGAGTGCATTAGAGAGGGAGATTAATTCCAGTGGGAGGAAGGAGAGTAACTCTTAAGTTTAGTCTTAAAATGGGGCTTTTAACAAGAAGAGTTATAGGTAGCTGAATAGGTCATTCCAGGGAAAGATAATAGGCTGGATATACAGTTGGCAATGCAATGCACATAGAGGGACAGCCAACAGGACTTGTGGGAGCCAACAAGGACACGATGCATCAGGAGGCACGGGCTGGCCCAGGTCGGGGAGGGCTTTACCAGTATACTGGCGGTGAAAAGGGGGAAATTTCTTGTCAGCCTTGGAGCAGGGAGACAGCATCAGATCTGTGTTTTAGAAATATACCGTTGTCACCCATACGGAAAATGGACTCAGGGAAGAGGCTGGTTTCAGGGAGGCCAGTTAGGAGGGTATTTTCATAATTGAGGTAAGAACCGATGAAAGGAGCTGAGGCTGGGGCAAAACCAGAGGAGTCGATGAGAGGAGAGAGAGTAGAAGGTCAGGAGACAGTGGGTCAGCAGGGCCTTCATCCTAACTCCAGGATCAAATTCTGCAGACGGGCGTTGGGAGCTCTTTACCTGGAAGGGCGTGCGGACACTGTGGTGCGTGCCTAGAGCACAGGAGTGCCCCCTTCCCTTTGCCGCCCTGCTCTCCTCCTCTGCACACTGCAGTGTTTCAGTGTGGTTGACTGGCTGGCGCAGGTCTGAATCCTGAGGGGATTTCAGACCCTCGGTCCCCAGGACACATTTTCCCCATTCATGAAAACGAAGAGAATACTGGTATCAGGCCAGGAAAGAAAGAAAAAACAGCTCAAGATTACCTTCTTAAAATGCTCACTGCAACTTAAAGTAGCTGAAAAATGTGTACCCGCAGTTCATTGAAGGCAATGAGTATTCCGTTCTTGAGTTGCCATGGCAACTGCTCGATTAAGCGGGGGGGGGGGGGGGATGAAGAAACAAATGTATTATAGTTGCTCTTGAGCTTAACATTCTTTAAAAATAAAAGAAAGTCATGTTTGGTGAGTTATTTTCCCCAAGGCTTTTCTAAGACTTTGCATTTCTCTGTTTTGCACTTCAAGCAGCATGGCCTGTCCACCCACTCTACGGTGAGCTAAGTGCTAGGCTCGTTGTCTCCGTGTTCGGGAGCACGTGAGCCTCAGATTTCTACTCAGAATGTTCCGCGGTAACGTTCGCTTACGTCCAGTCCCACCAAGGCCCGCTTGGGTAGATTTCTGTTTTTTCAGGTGTTAGGGCGGACCCCTTATTGGAAGAATGGGTGAGAACAGGAGGGGTTCTAGCACTGCATTTCACTGCACACTTAGAACACAAGAGCCGTGATTTTTCTGAAGACATGGAGAATGACTCCTACTTTGATATACTGACTAACAAAGGTTAGTAATAATTCCTTTGTACAATTTACTGTTTACAAAAGACTTTGCATCATCTCATTTCCTTTTAGCCACCAGCCTCTGGGGTGGCCATTGTTCTTCCCACTTTAGACAAAAGGAACCCTCCAACCCAGGTTCCACAGAGTCTAGAGTGATATTTATAAAGACATGGACCTGAACATGTCACTTTGCCACTTACAGCCCTCAATGCCTTTCTGCCCTTTGCTCCTGAAATAAAACCTGAGACCTCGCCAGGGCTCCAGGACCCTGCAGGATGTCTCAGTGTTGCTTCCTCCTCGATCACCAACCTGCTCTCAGCTTCTCTAGGGTGTGGGCTACTCCACCTTTGGGCTTTTGCGTCAGCTAAGGGCTCTTCCTGGGACAGGCTTGTCTTTCTTCACCCACTCTCCCCTCCATTCCCTACTTGGCCAACTCAGAGCTACTCCCCAGCCCCTGTGCACATCAGAGCTCCTATTTTAATTTTTCTAGAACCCTTTATTTTGTATACACTCATATTTAATATAAATTTACTTGTATGATTTTTAAGTAATATCGGTCTCCCCAACTAGACATGAAGCTCATGAGCTCCCCCAGGCCTGTGGGTGGCAGAGCAGGCCCTGAGTGTTGCATGAAGGCCTCAGGGACACACCAAAATCAGATAGCATTTTGGACTCAAACCCGAGTTCCTAGGGATCCAGGGCCTTTTCTAGCACCCCTCATTATGTTGCAGGTGTGAGAAACAGAGACATCCTCCACTGTGTAAAACACTGCACAAATAAAAAACGTTGAGGTCTAAAGAACATACAGTGGGTCTGTGGGCCAGATTAGCATCAAGGTGGGCTCGTTTGGACAAGTGACAAAGTGACTGTCCTGGAATATGCACTGACATACTCTGGCAGAGAAATTAACATCGACTTTCCTCCTTCGTTCATGCATGGATGGGCCAAAGCTCAGAGTTGTTGTAGTCTGACCCCCTGATTCCAGGTACCAGCTCTCTCACGTGCCAAAGATGTGACATTGGACAATTGTGTCACCCCCTGAGCCTCAGTTTCCTTGTAAAGTGAAGGTTTTTTCTCCTCCTTCACAGGCTTTCTTGACCACATAGACCACGATGGGTGTCCCTCCGGCCACCTGTAGATCTGTGTGTGCAGTGCTAGGTAGTGAGGAGAACCAGAGCGGGGACAATGCCTTGGGAAGGCCAAGGCTGGTGACGTGCGTGCTTTTGTGATGCTGATATTTAGTGGTAAATGGTGTTTTCAGCATAAAATGATGATTGATGAACCACCTAGTTTTCATATGATAGTTTCTTTTTTTAATTGAGATATAATCGGCATAAAATTGTATTTGTTTCAGGTGTGCAACATGAGTTGCTATTTGTACATATTGCAAAATTATCACCATGCTAACTCTAGTTAACATCCACTATCACACAGGTACAATCTGGTTTCTTGTGATGGGAGCTCTGAAGACCTGCTGTCTTCATAGCTTTCCAATACTCCACACACTCTGTGGTTGACTGGTCACCGTGCTGGACGTCCCCAAGACTTACTTATCTTATAAATGGTAGTTTGTATCCTCGACCAGTTACATATGGTAATTCATTACCTGTTTTTTCTATAAAATACTAATGTGCCAAATCCCTACCATGATCTCATTCATATTTCTTTTTCTTTAGGGCATTTAATTCTTTAATTTTAGCACACATGCAGAAAAGACATGATGAGGCATTGATAAAGGATTGATCCCTGCCTTTAGAACATCACCATTGTCCTTTAAGCTTTCAAGTCTTACAACTTCAGGAGAAGCAATAGCTCATAAGATGTGTCCAGAGCTGTCTGTCCTGCCCCTCTTCTGGGCAAGAGCAGCTTCATAAGAGTAAGCACACCCGGCAGTTATAGCCTGCCCTTTCTCCTCAGACCTCATCTAGTGCTCAAAAGAGTGCATTGTGTAAGTAGGAGAGAAATGGTGATTCCTATACGGTATTATGATCCAGAAAAGAGGCAGAGAGGAGGGGGCCAAAGTGCCGGGACTGGGTCAGAGCAGGGATAGAGGACCAGCCCAAGGCCGTGTTGGGAAGCTTTGGGTCTAGAAGCAGAGTGCGTGTTTTCCAGAGCAGCTGGAGGTGTGTCTGACACATACCATGAGGGGGCATTTGCAAGAACCATGAGACTCTCATTGCTCCCCCCACTCTGTACTCTCTCTATTTTCTATTCCAAATTTTTAAGGGGAAAAAATTGATCAAACTTCACCTTGAGGCAGACCACTGCTAGCCCATGTAGAGTCTTTGTGCAAATTAGGGGAAAACAACCCTCTTAGCACCCACATCCTTAGGGACCACAGGTTGGTGAGTGGACTCAGTCCCCACTGAGCCTCCTAACCAAGGCTGTTGGTGCAGCACACAACCATACAACCCAACAACCACACGGTCACACAACTGCACAACCGAGCAGGCAGCTGTGCCAGAGGCAGGCCGCCTCCAGCTTCCGGCCACAAAGGGCTGCCTTCTCTCAGCAGCAGAGTCCAGCCCTGCATTTTGATCGTCCTAGCTTTCAAGGCTTTATGCCTCTTACAGGCTTGTCTTTTCTGAGCTGCTTTTATTTCTGCTTTTGGCAGTTGTTTGTTTTCTCTGTACATCCTTCTTCTGTAGGAGAGACTTTGAGAAGCAGGAAAAAACAGGAAGGTGTCCTTGCTCCTACATCTGCTCGTTTTTTGGTAGTGGGTTGAGTGTATGCTTTTCCAATATGATGTCATCGTGCCTTTTAACAGTTCCCCAAATGCTGTCTCCCAAAGGCTTTTCACAAGATAACAAAATGTTTCTCTTTTATCTCCTGTGCAATTCTGTACTAAGATTTTAAAACACCTGGCTGGTATAGCTCAGTGGATTGAGCGCGGGCTGCGAACCAGGCATCGCAGGTTCGATTCCCAGTCAGGGCACATGCCTAGGTTGCAGGCCATGTCTCCCAGCAACCACACATTGATGTTTCTCTCTCTCTCTCTCTCTCTCTCTCTCTCTCTCTCTCTCTCTCTCCCCCCCTCCCTTCCCTCTCTAAAAATAAATAAATAAAATCTTTAAAAAAAAAAAAAAAAAAAAGATTTTAAAACAGAGGAGTTATAAAGGCTGGCCTTCAAGTACAATACATCCCAGGAGACATGCAGGTAGGTCACTTGAGAAACCAACCCATCAGCTGTCTTCTGCATTGTCTCAGAAAAATTGTAACCCCGGGACAGTACTGACATTTATTGCCGCAGCACATGGGCTGTTTAGAGATGCAAATTCTGTAACTGGAGTAGTATGGAGGAAGTTCATCTGTGACCCATCAAACTTGCAGATCTTACAGTCTACCCCCAAAGACTCTCAATGCAAAGTATCACCACACAGGGTAGGTAGCATTAAGTAAACAACCCACAAAAAATTAAATTGAAAATGATGAAGATTAAGTTTATAATGAAAAAGTGAGAATAGAAGCAACAAAGTGTCTTTCCTGGAAACTGTCACTTTGCCAGTTGTAGCACGTGCCCACGATCTGTGAGAACAGTGAACATCACCAGGACTTGCAGAGCGGCCAGAAGAAGAGGCAGGACATAAACAAACAGGGCAAAGGAGAGGGGTTCCAGGCTGGACAAACATAATAGGCAGGGATCCAGAGGCCAGATAAAACAGGTCAAGTTCTGAGAAAATTGATCGATTCATGTACCTCTTGGAGTTTAACTTAACTAGTTGGGCCAAACAGCATGAACTTTATAAAAAGTTGTAGCTTGCTGCTGTAGATAGTAACTGCTCATCAATTTCTCTCATCCTGAGCCCTTCCTGAGACTTCAGACTCTAGTTTAAAAGCCCCATCGTCTCAAGTCTGCAGATTGTTTCTAGTGAGAAGAGCACATCTTTCGACCTGCCTCTTTGATTCACCATTCCAGCCTGGGTGTCACCGTTAGCTCCTCCTTCACTCAATGACCCACAGCCACTCACTAACCCTGTCCCGCTCCTCACTCAGCGTTACCCTCTAGAACCTCAGGGAATTGGACGCAGACCTTCAAGTTGGAGAATAATGAAAGCAAGAGAATAGAGAAAGATCAGAGCTAGACTGTAAATCTAGGGGTGTCCTTGGAAAGCTGTCTGTTGCATCTATGATAGTGATCATTAAGAAGTGCTTCAAGAATTATTGATCTCTAATGCCAGCACCGCCTCTAGCTCACCAAGCTCCAGCCAAAGGAGAAGGGGTAAGTAAGGAGACCTTCATACCGTGGCTCATACAAAGCAGACTGCCTGCAAATCAACTGGTAAAGCACCGAAGAAGCAACTGGCTACAAAAGCCTCTCACAAGACTGCACCCTCTACTGGAGGGGTGAAGAAGCCTCATCATTACAGTCTGGTATCAAAGCACTGTGTACATTTAAATATTATCAGTACTCCACTAAACTTCTGATTTGGCAAACTTGTCTTCCAGCATCTGGTGCAAGAGAATGGGATTGCAAACCAGATCTGCACTTCCAGAGTGCTTTGCAGGGGGCAAGTGAGGCCTACCTGGTTGGCCTTTTTGAAGACACTAACTATGTGCTATCCATGCCAAAGGTGTAACGATTATGCCAAAAAACATCCAGCTGGTACACCACATATGTGGAGAACAACATGCTTAAGAATCTACTGTAATGGAAAACATTTCCTTCATTTTAAAAAAAATTGCCTTTTGCCCTGGCTGGTGTAGCTCAGTGGATTGAGTGCCAGTCTATGGACCAGCAGGTCGCTGGTTCAATTCCCGGTGAAGGCACGGGCCTGGATTGTGGCCAAGTCTCCAGTTGTAGGCACACAAAAGGCAACCACACACTGATGTTTCTCTCCCTCTTTCTCCCTCCCTTCTCCTCTCTCCAAAATAAATAAATAAAATATATTTTAATTATTTTTTAAAAAATTATCTTCATCCTGTTATTGGTTAGTTCTGAACATTAGATTTTTTTTCCATGTAGTCAAAGGTAACAAAGTATATGATTGCAAGTGGAAAATATGGGACAGAAATCAGTATTGGCAGTTTTTAAATTTTCATTTGCATGTGAGTTTTTTAATATAAATGCAGGGACATAAAGCATTAATGCAAGTCAAAATGTTTTAGTGAACAAGTTTCCGCAGTTCAACTTTATAACAATTATAAATAAACCCATTAAATTTTTCTGGACAATGCCAACATTTGTATTTTTTTAAACAAGTAAACGTCTTATTGATGGCAAAAAAAAAAAAAGTCCTTCAGACTGCAGAGAGAGGACTGAGGGACACCTGCGATGAGCGAAGAACTATGAGGGAGGCGGAGTGGAGAAGGCACAAAGAGTTCCTGGAGCCCTCCTCCGCCGGCTGCAGACCTACCTTCCCTGTCTTCCTTCCTTTTTAAAGAGAGACTGACTGTGGGATGAAGGGTGTCTCCCCTGGGGGATATTTTTCTGCCTGAAGAAAATGCAAAAACACTTGGAGTGTATTTTCCTCTATTAATTAACCTGATTTTCCATTTTGCCAGAATATTTCATAAGGAGTCTGTATTCTCATAGCACCTTATAAAACGGCCAGAAACAGGCCAGTGTGGTCTGTAGATCCCAAAGGTTGAAGCTAAGCTTTGCCATTTTATCTGTTTTACAAAGAATCAGAAAACAAAGAGGTCAAAGCCAAATAACTCTCTTTGGTAAGATTGTAGTCAGATGTGACTTTATGGCCAACATTAACTTGAAACAAGACAAAATCAGAAATGGAACGTCATCCGTTCCTCCAGCCTGGCACAGCCTGTGAGACGCCGGTGCTGCGTTTGGTGTGGGAAGACGAGACCGGGGTGTTTCTCAGATGCTCCTTTACCAGTGAGGTGAAAACAGGAATTTATAGGAAAACGTCAAGAAAAACTTTTTTCTTTAACATTTATTAGAGACACCAACATTTCGATTCCCATACCTTTTTATGTATCTATTCAATTTATAGATAAAAGAAGAAAAGTACCACTCCTCCTGGAGAACTAGATCTATAAAACACTATTTAAAGCAGTTCATGTAAAGAACCTGCAATTTAATATGACTGGGAAACGGTTAGTCTGGCACCCCCTATATTTTCCCTCCCTGTTTACTCAATTGTACAAGTACTTCCACAGCAAGCAGACCTCTAATTGTATATACTTTCGTGAAAGAGAAATGAGACTGGCTGTAAAATAAATTCCTGAGTGTAACTAAATTACATACTGCTTCCTATACTTTTTTAAATTGCCTACTGCTTTAAATGAAAACGTGCTTTAGCAAAGAACTGTAAACACTCAGAACATTTCTCAAGGGCCAGTCTCCCTTCTTCCTGCTGAGAAAATGTAGTTATGTTTCCATTTTCCAACAGTCTTCTGCTGAAGATCCAAGAAATTTCAAAACTTCATTCACAGCTTACCAGTAAAACTTGAGAATTTCACTTTCAAATCACCATGAGGTAGCGTCAGTCCCATCTTTTAGAGAATGAATCAACTTTGTTTCTATTCATATTGATGCAGATGTTCCGGTGGGCAGGGACCCAAGAGTTCATGACCCACTGTGGGTTCTTGACTTTGGGCAGGAAAGAATTCAAACATCAGCCAGCACAGAGTTTAGAGTGAAAGTGGGTTTATTAATGGAGCAGTGAGACAGAGAATGGGCTACTCCACAGACAAAGCAGCTGCCTTTAGCAAGCTTTGCTGCCTTCATTAAGGTTCATTGAATTAGAGGCAAGGGTATTCAATTAGGGGGAAGAATATTCACTCAGGATCTTCTCAGGAAAGGGGCAGAGAGTTCTCAGAAGGAGCTCCATCTGCCATTTTTGTGTCTCTGTATGGACTTTCTGATCATGGTGGGTTGGGGTATGTCATTTAGTGTGCTAATGTATTGCAATAAGCGTATAACGAAGCTAGGAGTTACTGTTAGATGAAATTAGTCACAATGTTGAATCAAGCCGATCTCTGTCAATTTTAAGCCACAAATCCTATGTGTGTGTTGGGATCAGGGGTCCTACTGTTGTCTTGACAGTCCTTGCAGCAGTTTGCCCCGTGCCCTACTTCAGTGTGGCACCAAGGGCATTCATTATACTTGTGCCGTGTAGCTGCTCACTGCACTCTGTCCCCCTCCACTTCACGGTGGTCACAGGAGCTCCGATCCTAAAGGAAAACACACACACACACACACACATACACACACACACCAACTAACTGCTCTTCCTGTAGATAACATCAGCACCCAGGCTTGCCTGTACATCCACAGAGAGAGATAAAGCTGAGTGCAATTGCTTTTGCTCTCCCGATGGCTCTGGCTTAACTGGAGCATGAGGGATAGAGACCAGAACAAACCTGCAGTCCAAACCTAGTTTCCCACAAAGCCATGAGTCCCATCTTGAGGTTCTAAATGTGTCACTTCAATGGGATTCTAGATCTTTCCCCATCAATTACCATCCCATTATTAGGTATAGAACAAAAAGATGTGGCCTCCCGAATTAGTGTATATGTGTGAGTGGTTTTGCTGTAGCTTTTCCCACCTTCACCAGTATTAATCATATCCTTGCAGGCTGCCTTAGCTCCCTGCTTGTGAGTCATAGGTAGCACTTACATAAAATCCGTGCCTATATTTGTAGTATCTCTCTTCATCAGTTTGCTCAGTGTTGGTATCCTGCTTCGTGCCTCCCAAAACCTAGTTTAGTACTGCGGAGTCATCTATGTCCCATTGTACTCACAAAACTAGCCCCACAATTCAGACTCATAGGTGACAAAGGGCTGACTGGATGGCGCAGCAACACAATGAAAGGTTGTGAGAAGCACTCACAGACATGCAGGGTGGCACTTGGTCATGAGTGGGTTGAGCTTTCTCAAAAAACGCCTCACTGAAGATGCCGCTACGGTGCAATGGATATAAACAGCATATCAGATATTTCTCGAATAAGCCTGTATAACAATTTTCTCCTTATATAATTGACATTCTGAAGTCAATGCCTTTTATGTAGAATACACTTAGCATTGGAAAAGAAAGAGCCTCCGGGGGCTGTATAGCTTCTTTTTCAACAAAACCAGAAGACTTTGCCTTTCGTTATTTGTTTTGTGTGTGTTTGTGAGTGTGTGTGTGTGTGTTCAAGATGCCAGAATAAATTTATTTACGAAAGAGTCACATTGGAATCAGGAGGTTTATTTTGAGTATCACTAGAAAATGACACTCTCCAATCAAACACCCCATTCTCCTGGGTTTTCAGGCCAGTCGATGCAGCGTGTCACATTCCTGGCATAGAGCTGATGACAGTTGCCTCCACGCTCCAGAAACCCGTTCACTATCAATGCATTCATAGAAATAACACCGGGGCTTATTTAAAGCATTTGGGTCAACAGAATAAAAGGCTGTAAGAGCCATGGATGAAAACAGGTCAGATTCAAGCAGCCAAAGGGGTCTGAGAGGCCCTTTTAAATACAGTGTATTGTTTTATGAATTGAGATTAACCTTGCTCAAACTCCTAAAACATGATAGCCAGGTAAAAGGAAGATCTGATAGGATTTAGTCCATAAGGGGGGTATAAGACTGATAATTCAGGAATATAACTAAAAACTGAGGGACAGGGCTTCACGGTTCCCTCTTAACATTACCTGGACACATTCCATATGGTGTGACAAGCAAGAGGCCAAGTCTGATTGAACAACCCTTTTCCAACAAAGACTGTTGAGCCTCTTTCTATGTAGCTGCACTTTAGGCAAGCATATTCATTGTTTCAAATAGGTCCCTAGAAGCAGAGCCTGAGATGGGGATTTTTTGCAAGTGTGTTATTAGAGAGTCTCTTAGGAAATGGAGAGAGACGCAGAATAGGGCAGGGGGGTAGCAGATGAGCAAAGATGTGATCCCAGCTGGTCAGCTTCTGGAGTCAGCCTGATCTTGAGGGGAACATTGACACATAACTCATACCAGAGTCATCCCAGCTTGAGGCAGGGGCCAGACTCCTGTGAGCCCTTAGCAGTAGCCGGGAGAGGGTTGCACCGGCCAGCTGAGCGGCCATTGTGGTGGCTAAATTGATGGGACTAACTTTCTAGGAGCCTTGCTTTGTGGGTAGGAGACATGGTTCTCATCCCAACCATGACCTCGCTAAGGACACAATGACATGATTATGGGCCCTTTGTGTGACCTCTGTAACCATCTTTTTCTCATCTGTAAAGTGGGAGAGGTGGAAGGTAGGACTGGATATTAGATAATCCCTGTACTCCCCGCTCCAAAGTGAAATGATTTCAACAAGGGCAGTGTGGCGGGGGAGGCTGCCTGAGGAATAATTGAAGTCTTTCTACTCGTAGAAGGCAGTTAATTAATGTAGCTGTGTCCCTGAATGGCTGGTCCATTAAGTACTCTTGTCTCACCTGGAATAGCTCTGGATACACAGGCCAATCTACGGAGACAAGCATTGAAGCTGCCCGGAAGGCACATGTTCTAAAAAAGTACGGCAAGTCTCTGTTTTCGGACAAAGTGCTTTCTGGACAGCTTACCTCAAGGGAGCGTTCATGCAACCAGGCAACCTCATGTAACTCAGGCCTGCATCAAAGCCAATTAGAGGCTAGAGGCTGTCCCTGCAAAATGGCACAACCTCTGTAGCAACAGCAAGTTAGCAAAACCTATCAAAATTATATTGATAAATACATTTACTCCTTGGTGGCACAGCCCCTTTTCTGGGAATTTATCCTCCAGGCATATGTGTATGAAACAACTTTATATAAGTTTATTTATTATGCTGCTCTTTCAAAAAAAGCCCAATATTGGAAACAATTCAGGAGTCCATCAATAAAGGACTTTTTTAAAACAATAGCAACAACTATGCGACGTTCCATACAATAGAATACTGTACAACCAAGAACATTCTGAGCTGATATGGAAAATTCTCCAGGAAATATTGATAAGTAAAACACCAAGGGGAAGAACAGTATAAATTAGTATGTAACTATAAACACATGCGTGTACAATATAAGTATGTTTCTTTCTGTGTACACAATGGAGGTAATAAGATTAAATATTTATATTCAGGTGTATCTGTGGATATCTGAAAGTCCATCTTTGTGTATGTGGAAAAAATATCCAAAAAACAAAAAAAACTTCTATGAATGTTTACCTGCCCAGAAGGGATGAGGAAGTAGGAAAATGGGATGGATGGAGACATAGGTGGGATTGAAAATTCTCACCAAATGCTTTTTTTTTTTTTTTTTTGCTGCTACTCAAAGCTGTCTAGATTTCATTTGGAGGTTAACAGAAAGAAGAGGTTTATGCTTAAGCTAATGATTAACATGATGTAATATTTTAAACTAGAATTTTTTAAATACTCTAAAGACTTATATGCCTCTTAGCTAATGTTATAATTGTAGCATATTACTTAGGTTCAGGTTCTTCCTTCAGAGTCATCAGAATAACATGGATTGAAAATACTTTTGAACATCTGCCATCTGCCGCTGTTGTTTTTCAGTGTGTAATATCACAACTTACAGTGTCCATCAAAATTTGATTTTTGCAACATATTCATTTCTTTTTTAAGTCCAATTTGTGCACCAGGGCAAGCTGTGTCCTGACTCTTCTCCAGGTCCGCCGAACAATTTGCGAGCTGCTCAGATAATGGTTTCATTGTTTACCAGCTCTGGCCCTGAGCAACTCTAAATTGTTGAAAAACCATTTGTTGTCGAAACAAATTAGCTAGTCTTCCTTCTTGTTCCTCTGCCTCCTGCACATCTGTCTCCCACTGCTGAAACAAAGTCCAAAACTGCTGACGAAATTCTTGGTTAAGCTTCTACCTTAGATCTTGTTGGGTTTTCCAAATATGTTCAATTTTCTGGTTACTGGATTTGAGGGGAGCCTTGGTACACATTGCTAGTTCTTTCTGCTTTGCAAGAGAGTGTCATTAATGTCAACTCCAAAGTGTTCCAGCATGTTCTGTACTTCACCTCCCACACCTTCAACTACTCCTGCAGAAGTCCTTTTCTTCCCAAGCTTATCAATAACTAGAGTCTTCACATCAGTAACACCCTCCTCTGAATCACTCAGATCTTCTTTATCTTCTTATCAAAGTCATAGGTCCTCACAACTCGATCCTCCATTGGTGTCTTCCTGCATCTCCCTGCGTGTTTTCTTCCAGAGGGCAACAGAGTTAGATGTTTCCTGACTGCAGCCCTGCTCTCAGCTGCGACACTCTTCTCCAAATGCCTTCTAATAAGTGTTTTTCTGGATCGCTTACAATCACCATGAGTTTTCCTATGAGGAAAATGGAGCAGTTTTTTGATTAAAAAATAATATGAAAATTAAAAGGCAGACGTCCATGAAAACTGGTTGTCCAGCCTGCTTTATTTTGTGCTTTCGCTTTCAGGGCCTGGCAGACTTTGGCCGGTGGTTAATAGTTGCACAGAGACCACATGGCTCCCAGTGCCGAAATGTTTACTGTCTGGCCCTTTGCAGAGAGTTTGCATGTCCAGCTTTAAGTTGCAGAGTTGTTTGTAAAAGAGCCGTGACTACACCTACCTGAGCTCCAGGTACTAGAGGGTTTTGCCGTCTTGAAATCAGCTTTTCTGACCAAGGGTGGGTTATGCACCAAGAAAACGAGGCAGGGTATTGTACCAGTTAAGAAGAGTGTGAACTCTGGCGACAGGCAGCCCTGGTTTCAGTCTGGGCTTTTTCCTCACTACTGTGTGACCTTATGCAAGTTAACTTCTTAACCTGAGCTTCTTCGCCTGTAAAGGGTAGATCATAATAATGCTTCCTTTATAGAGTTACTGGGAAGATTAAATGTGTTAATGTTGGCAAGATGTTTAACACAATTCATGTTAGTATCATAAACTAATATTTTGATTTTTTTTTATAAACAGGGTGATGACCAGTCAAATGTATTTGGAGAGGACACCACGGGAGGTGAGTTTTCTTTACTGAGCAAACCAAAATGATCACTTGAGTGGCTTTAAACATGCCTTTTCTACTAAACAGCAACAAAGAGAGTAAACTACCAATGACACACATTTTCCCCTTAGCGAGAGAACACAGTTAAGATGGGAATTCTGCAGCTCTCCCCTCTTGGTCTATGTGAGAGCCAAAGGGATGCCTGAGAGAGGCATTTCCTCATTGCCCCGAGAACACGACCCCTGCAGTACTCGGCGAAAAGAGGATGCTCTGGTAAAGTATATTTGGGAAATGCCTACACTCAGTTGCCTTTGGAAGAGTCACATATATAATAGCACAGCAAAGCTCCCAAACAATTTCTGCAGCAAGGAGAGCTAGCTAACTATAATAGAATGTTCTTCAAATTTTTTGGAACACAAGTCTTTTTTCTGCATAGTAGTTACTCTTCTGCAGTGTACCATTGGGATGCAACCTAAGAAACACCCAAATTATACTGCTTTATCATTTGTGTCATGTTAAAAGTCCTGCAAAAAATAAACAAAAAAATCCAACCATAATTAGCTATACAGGAAACTGAAAATAAATAAAATTATCTAAATTTGAGATTGTCCAAGAAAGATAAGGTTCATGATTGCCCTAAGTAAAATATCTTCTACCATTATCACTCTGTGATAAATGTTGTAATTATAGTCGGTAGAAATATGTTTATATTGACTGTGAATACATACAAGTGATTTGGCTTTCTAAGTAACCCCAGCTCTCATCCTGCACTGATCCGTGAGCATGAGGTGTAGATAGAGTGTCATTTGATGATAATGGCAATGGCAGTGTGTGAAAATCTCAGTCACCCAATGACATCATGGTGATTCATGGGGAAGGGCACGTAAATGGGAGCCAAGTGCAAATAAACAACTCAGTCCCAACTGGACAGGGATTGATTGATTGCCTAATAAAGTTCCTTCTTTTCCTGGTTACAAAATTAACACATATTCATTGTGGAAAACTTTTTAAGGTAGAAAATCAGAGTCATCTAAAACCTTATGAACTCTGAATAGGCATGGTTAACATTCCTAGTACATTTTATTACAGAATGTTGTCTATATATTTATTTTCACATAGTTGAGAATACATATGTGTATACAAATATCAGCTCTAATTTTGTACATGTCATAACATAGGCATGTTCCCATGTCCTTAAATACCATCTATAACCTTAATTTGTAATGACTACATTACAAGAATGTACCATCATTAATTTTAAAAGATAACTATTTTTTAAAACCTGGAATACGGTACAGCTATACTGAAAATTGTAATAATAACAACCACAGCTCCTTTCCTAGCTTGCAGATGGATAAAGGTAACCCTGAAGTCCAGAGAACAGGAGATGACCATCTGGCCCCACACGTTAAGAGCACCAATGTATTTTTGCCTTTAACAGAAAGCGCCAGATAACAAGGCTTTTCCCGTCACAATGAGCTCCTCTGTGAAAAGACTGGAGCACCTCTCTGATTAAAAAGAACCAAAAAAAATCCCATCCTTCACTATAAAACCAAATGATTCCAAAGGCCCCAAAATCACTTTTCTTCTCTGCCTCCAGCTCTTTCTGCCCTGTCCTATTCCCTTCTATCACCAACCCAATTTTTTTTATTTTTATGCCCATTCTCTCTCTCTCTCCTTCTCTCTCTCTCTCTCTCCTTCTCTCTCTCTCTCTCTCTCTCTCTCTCTCTCTCTCTCTCTCTCATGGGGCCTTTCAGCTCATAGTGGATTCCTACAAAAAGGTAGAATTGTATATATAAACGAACCAGCCCACTTCCACTAAAAGTAAGTTTTATAACTGTCAGAGGAATGATCTAACTTTCAAAAGTACTATATTTACGTAAGGCATGAAGTGTAAGTCCTCTGACTATAGTAAGTCCTCTTATAGCTGAGTAAGTCCTCTGAAGTGTAAGTCCTATCAGTTTACTTAAAGAGTAAAAACTGTAATTTTGTTCTCCAGAAGGAAGATGAAAACCTTCCACTCTCTCTCCAGGAAATCACATTCTGCCTGTCGTTTTAGTCAGCTCACACCCATAGGATGAGCAAAAGCAGTTCCTGAGTCAAGACAAGAGCCCAGAGCTCCACCTGGACGAGGAACTCAGGGCTGACCCTGTCCTGCCCTGTCCTCCAGGGCTGTCCCCACTGACCTGGCTGCTCCAGGAACCTCCATGCCCCGGGGGCCTAGACTTCCAACAAAAACACCAAATACCTTCAACTTCAGTGTCTTACTTTAAAACTGCATGCAAATTTTTCATGAAGTAAAACAAATCACAGTATCCTATATTACAATATAGTATTGTCTACTCAATGTATCTGCTTTGCAGTTCGTAAAGCATCTCCCTTAGCAGAAGGGTTAACGAGAATAATATTCAAAATTATCTTCAATCTCGCTCTGTCATAGCCACATCTGTCCAGCTGAGAGATTCAGCTTCAAATGTTGTTTTGTTTGTCCAGCATTGTGCTCTAAAAACATGACTTTGAACATTAACTCTACACTCACCCACCCCACTGGTTTAGAATCTTTGCCTGGCCTTTGCCTAAATACATCAAAGAAACCATTCTGAACATTATTGTTTGTGGAATTGGCCTGCTGCCCCCAGCATCATCGCCAAGGGCATTAGACGGAGCTGCTCAGAAGTGAGCCAGTTGGAGAAGGGCTTGAACACGGTGAGTTTCTCTGACTGCCCTAAGGCCTGCGTTTTAAGCTTTCGCCATCCTCATTGGCTGGGCTGGCCTTTAGGTTGGAGCAGTACCTCCCTAGGTGGCTCCTACTGAATCCCACTCTGAACTTCAGAGCATCCTGAGCTAGCCTACACCTGCGCTCTTGACCAAAAGCTCTGCCTACAGGGCAGAAGGCTGACCCAGACCTGGCGCAGTGGAGTAAGCAGTGTGCCAACTTTCATGTTGTGACAGCAAGAGAGGGTTCAATTCTTGATCACATGTAAAATCTCATCTTTGGTGCCTTTTAATTACGGCCTCTGAACACACTTAATCAAATGTAAGGAATGAAAGCTCTAGAGTCTTAAAGCAAGGGTGAATTATCTGTCTCTGCTCCTCTCTCTGAAACAGTCTTGGGTAGGACTGCCGTTTCCTCTGTCTTCAGGTCCCCACTCTAAACATTTTTTTTAGTTCAAGGTGTCCCTGCTTCCAGACTCAGCAGTAACCATTGGCATCTTCTGAGCCCAGAGCCCCCAGGGTCCCAGAGCCATTCCCAATTCACGTTCTTGGTTGTGGTTACTTCTTCAGGGGACCTCACTCTTATCCGAGGTCTCCTGGAATTTTGGTTTACTTTAGGAGGATGTCTTACACATACAACAATAGTAGCATCATAAGTGTAGCCAAGGAACAATGGGGGCATTTCCTCTCAAGGCCTGTCCATTTACAGGAACCACAGGATCGTGGGTATTGGAACCGTATCAGCCATCACTGCATCCAGCACCTCCATTTTACAGATGGAGAAACTGAGGTGCGAGGAGAAGTCGTTTGCCTAGAGCACGTCAGTTGACAACAGGATCGAAAACGTAGCTCTTGTCTGCCCATCCCGCAAGGCTACCTGCTACACCGTGTGATGACTGAAAATCTTTTAGGGCTCCACAAATTCTAGAAGGTTTTGCGCTTCACCAAAATTTCTAATCATATCGTTGCCATAAAGCAGTAGCCCCCAAAGTTCAGTTCTCACTTGCTACCTTCTTGATTTCTGCTTCATCTCTGTACTACTTACTACACAACATATCGTTTAGTTAATATTTTCCCCAAACACACTCACTGGTATTATTTATATGCTTTTATTTTAAAAGGAGTTTTATATCACCACCTTAAGTGGAAAATAGCGTTGTTTTCTGTAAATAGGAACTATTGTTAAATTATTGTCTTCCAGACTCCCTACTTGTTTCTAACTCCTCTTCATCAGAAAGGGATTAGCACATGTTTAACAATGTGAAATAGCTCACAACTGAGACATTTAAGAAATTTTTAGAATAATTTTTAATTGTGTTTTTTGTGACTAATGCTACTTAATGGCTTATCAGTTTTATCACTTAAAGGTATGTAATAATTTGTGTTTAAATGAAAATATGTTACCTGGGTCTGGGAATAAGGCTGAAATGGTCATTGGTGCCTTTTAATTACGGCCTCTGAACACATTTAATCAACTGTAAGCTTCTTATCAAAAAGAGCTACAAGAATTTGTTTTTTATATGACATACATAAAACCAGAGTTTCAATACAATACTTTTTGCCAATAACTTAAATTATTTTTACTTTAAAGGTGCCATGGAAGACTTGAAGAAGTACAAAATTATTTTCATGATTGGTGAGTAACAGCCCTCAAATTTTCTAATACAATTGCTTAATAATAATAACTTGGTAGTGGAAAAGGCTATTCATTTCTCATTGTGTTTTGAAGTCTTGCTTTTTCTCTTGCCTTTTTTTTTGTGTGTGTGAATAACCAGACACTTTTGGATTGCTGCTTTTATTTACACGATTTCATACTGCTTTTGGATTTGTGTCTCTTCAGCACAGACAATGTAGAGCTCTAAATGGGCCCTTCCCACTTCAGCACTCTGTTATGTGGGATGGGACCCTGGGCTGTCTCCTACACTCAGTCACCCGCCAGATACTTACTGCCTGTCACACCCATGCTGGCAATGAACAGAGATCACTGAGCTTCCATCTTCCATGAAAAGAACTAATCAAATTATTATCACAAAATTAGGAAGTATATGAAAAGCCAAAACAGAACAACCTGCATGGAGTCTTTGGGGTAGAAGTCAGTTTTTACTTTATACAGGGTGATCAGGGAAGGCTTCCTTATGAAGGTGACATTTAAGCAGGGAACTAAAGGAAGAGATGGGGCCACTAAGGGGATTCATGGGAGGTGAGAAAAGGAAGAATTCCAGGGGAAAAGAACATGCCTTAAACAGTGACAATTCCTGCGCCCAACCTGAATGTTATTTCTGACCTACTTGCATCTAGTTGACTTTAACCTTGGGATCTGGATGGATTCTTGCCACATTTAATTTACATTCTTTTCAGAAAGTGAAAGTACATTATTTCTACTCCTTACTAAAGAGAAACTCATCATCATAATTTCAGAGAAAATTTCCCTTTCCACATAAACTTAACTTAGTTTTCTTGGCAACAAGGCCAAGACACAATGCATTCTACTTTCTGTTTAGCTTTTATCTTAGGGATCAAATTAGAAAGAGGAGAGACTTTTTAAACTTGATGTGCAGGAATCCAAAGAATAAGCCTTTATTGTCACATAGAAATCTGCATTTTTATCAATATCATTCAAAAATAGCTTTGAAAAATAATACAGCATATTTTGTGGTGGTTATTCTGCATCTAGCATTAATATTATTTCAGATTCACTCACTGTTTAGCACTCACAGTTGAATTTTAAAATAGATTTTCAAATGTCACTTCTATCTCTCTAGGAAAAAAATTTCAGCTCACCTGCTCCTAAGTCCTATGCCCTTCAGAAAGTCAAATAGGACAATATAAAATCTTTGGCATCAGACAAAGCTTGAGACCCAAAGGCTCACAGATCACACTGCTGCTCTGAGCAAAAGGCTTTTCCTATATCCTGTATAAGTAAGCTCTGTAAACTCTCCTGTATGTCAACTTATTGGTCAGTCACTGTCCTGGTTAAAAAAAAAGATCCCAGCTTACTGTTTGGGCAGTAGAAGGTACAAAGCCACTGTGATATGAGGAAAAATTATTGTTCTTCTGGGGTATTTACTGGGCTCTGCTTGAAAACTAAGGTCTTGGTTCCAAACACTTCTTGACAGACGGCAGAATGATACTTCAGGTATTGCAGGTCAATTTGAGCTTGTAAAAATACTCAGGATGTCATAGACATACCCACAGCAGTTTTAATGAATTTCAATAAACAAGAGTCACATGGTTTCAGTGAAACAGGTGTGGCTCTGTCTATATGAGAAGATGGCTGAATTTTTTTATTGTCTTAAATTATCGTCTTGGCATCTACCAGAATCACAGTGGAGCTGTAGTATTAGCGGAGGCCAGTTCGATATCCTCGCTGTCAGTCATAAGATAAAATTAATATTCCTAAAGCACTCTTCCCCATTTCAAAGTATCCACTAGTTCCCTTTTGTCCACAGAAAGGCCCAGACTCCTTAGACTTGCCTTCAAATTCTCTCCCTGCTGGCCTCGGTGTGTCTTTCCTATTTCCCACTGCAGTCCAAGTCTTTGACTCCAACCCCACCTGCATCATTAGCATCTCTTGAACAGTTTCTTGCTTTTGCCATTGTTTTCGTTTGAAATGTTGTCTCTCCCAGCTAATCATGCCCCAAGGTCAGGTGTAAGTTCTGACTCCCTGTGAAGTCTTCTCTACTCACCAGTCTGCCTGTGAACTCCTCCATTCCTTGGGTCTGCATCCCTCCTTTAGATACCCCAGAACCACTAGAACAACAAACATTTGTTGGAATCATGAATTCTTTAGGAAGCATTGTGGTCAGTTTCCATAACAACCGAAATAGCAATTGGAGTTCCTGGAATGGAACTGACAGGCAGGTTGTTGTGCTCTTGCTGTTGCTATTTCTGGCAGGTGGTTTTCAGGTTAATGAGCCTCATCAGATGCTCCTTGCTCCACGTAGCTACCACCCTCTCACCGAGGACAAGCAACATCCACTCCCTCCCTCCCCTACCCCCCACCCAAGTTGGTGCTCTTTCTCCCTCATTTGCAAAATAGTTATAAGTGGAGGTAGATAATAATACTGCTGTCCTCTGAATGGAAAAAAAAATGTTCCCGGAAAGTGGACCAAAGGTGGCAGGGATGGACCTAGCCGGCTCTTTGAATGTTTTGTGACTATTACCCCTTTGTTCATGAAGAAAGCAGCTCAGAAGCTGTTTATAGACAAATACTTCTTAAGGATAGATGAGGATTGCACAGGACAGGGCCTGGTGATCAGAAAGATTGAAAAAGGTCCTATGGGCTTTGACTATTCATACGTGATACAAGAACTGTGCTAATATTATACGACTCAGTCATTAGTGAAAGTGAAAAATTATTTGGAAAATGTTGAAATATTCTCATTATATCCCACCAACAGTCTCCCACAGCTTTTCACAACATTTTCTGGTACATTTCTCTTCTTCTTTTTTTAAATCTCTTGATCATTATCTATTATGGCTTCTTTTTCCCTTGTCTGCTTTTCATGGACTGCTCATTCCCAAAATGGAACATGACCTGAATTCCTATTAATTCCTCTCTAAAGCCTTGGTAGAAGTGCTTCGGTTTGGAAAATCATCTGACTTTACAGATGAGGTGTGACACTGAATGGCATAATGATCAAGACACCATCCGATACCTTGAACTTCACTCTGCCGGGACAGCCCAGCCTTGTGCAGGTCAGCACTGGTGCCGATAAACTGCTTTCAGAGGCACCTGTAGAATGTTCTGTGGTGCTCTGTGCACTTTTAATCCCTGCCCAACTAGTCCTGTTTCTTTCCTGGATGAAAACTGGGGCAATGAGAATTTTTGCTCCAAACTTAATATTTCAGTGAATAAGTCTAATTTTTAAAGAGTATTTTCTTGAGGCTCACGTTGAATGTTTTTGGTGGAATTGACTCATATGTTTGGTTAGATGAAAAATGAAAAACAACTTGGGAAAAAAATAAAAGCAAATCTGATAGTTTTAAATAGGAGCCAATGTTCATGGAACACTTAACACACGTCAGGCACTATATAAAATGCCTTATATCTTCTTTGGTGCTTGTATCCACTTGGTGGAGTATTATCACCATTCTGACTTTTCAAGTAAGATGTTAGAGAGTTAATTCACTACCAAGTGATGGACCAGGGCTTGGAGACGGGGATTTTTTCATTGGCAACAGATGCTTTCAGTTATGTGTTTGGGTTGCTTTGGTTTGCTCTGTTTAGTTTGGTTTGAAGGGACCACTTGCTTTATTTCTTGTCAAGGAAATGTCTGGCAGATATGGAAGTCTGCAAAACTGTAATTTATCTGTTAGTTGGTCTGTCAGAAGGTAAAAATGGTGCCCAGCTAAGAAAGCAACTAGTTAAACAATTCAAACACTCACACAGAGCTTTTCCTTGAGAAAACTATTAACCTGGGTGTGCTACCCAGCCTTTGTGCTTCCTATTTTGTCACACAAAATATTACGATGAGGTGGGCATAAGGGTCAGCATTAAATTAATCTTTTTCACTGCTCCGTCAAGGGCATTTTTGAGTAACAGTGGCGTTTTTCTGTCCTACTGTGAGTGCACAGTGGTAAAGAATACATGGCTAGCAGACGTGGATGCTGCTGCCTTGATTTTAACTGCAGTTTCACAGCCATGGTTTTTGCCTCACCAGTGAAAAGCAAATAACTTCTTAGTGTTGTAATGAAAATAAGGGACTCCCACAGTCTGTGGACCACACTTTGAGAACCACCACCTTCATATTAATTAGGGGGGCAAAGGGGGAGGTAAGCAGGTATATGAAACCCCAGATTTAGCATTTAGAAGATCTGGGAGGAGAAGAGTCCCTTGTGCCTTCTTTTCACTTGTCTTTTCAAGAGCAAATAACCTCACAAATATGAGGAAGGGGTCAGGGAAAAGGGGGTGTATTTACTAAAAGGTCCTGTTTCTCTGGGCTCCTGTGGGCCTGGAGAAGTTCTGAATGTTTCTCTGTGCCCAGTGGCAGAAGGATGCTTGTCAGAATTGAGCAAAGAGGGATGAATGTGCCAGCAGGACCAGCAGGAGACTTCAATGCAGGGGCTGGAAGGAAAGTGGAAGGGGGACACCCCAGGGAACCAACAGCCCTGGGAAAATCCAGGACTGGAAGAAAGGCAAAGAAAACCTTTGAGGCAAGAGAATAGCCCTGACATGAACACTGAGCTTTGAACTTGGCTAAGTCTGCTCAGGCTGTTATAACAAAATACCACAGATTCAGTGCCTTATTAACAACAGAAATGTATTTCTCATGGTTCTGTGGGCTGGGAAGTCTAAGATCAAAGTGCCTTATTAACAACAGAAATGTATTTCTCACGGTTCTGGGGGCTGGGAAGCCTAAGATCAAAGCACTGACAGATTCAGTGGCTAGCGAGGGCCCTACCTCCTGGTTCATGGACATCCGTCTTTTGCTGTGTCCTCACGTGGCAGAAGGGGAGAGAGAGCTCTCCAGGGCCTCTTTTATAAGGGCACTAATCCCGTTCAGAAGGGCTCCACCCTCATGTCCTAATCAACCCCCAAAGGCCCCAACCTCTGAATGCCATTACTATGGGCTTTAGGATTTAATACATGAATTTGGGGAAACACAAACATTCAGTGTGTAGCAGAACTGGAGTGTCAAGGTTATCAGATGTCATCGCACTGGACTAAGAGAACCAGGCTGGACTTGACTGAATTTCCACTATGAAATGAAAGCAGGCAGCTTATAAACTAAGCTGGGTTCACACTGAGAAATGAGTTTCCATCTGACTCCAAAGCCTGTGGTCCGCCCTCACTGTGAAACCATCTCTGCTCTAGACACAGACACGTACCAGCCACAGCTCTTGCTGACCCTGAAATGCAGTTATCGGGGCCCCTTCAACACTCTCCTGGGCCTGCACCTGTACTTTCAAAGTCCAGGCTACTCAGGATGGGAGGGTAAAGGCAGAGAGATATTGGGTCACTTTCCAAGAGCACCTCAAATGCATTTAGAAACCATGGATGTCTTCCTGACATTGGAGAAATGTGGGCATTGTATGCAGACAGTAACCCTACTTAATTATATAAATCTTCTCATTGTAAAAAGGTTCTAAGTCATGTTGAACTAGAAAAAAAACACTCTCTTTAATCAGACCAAATTAATAAACCTTTATCAAGGGCTTACTATGCATAAAGAACTGTGAGATTCAAAGACATTAAACAGCCTTTGGAACACTGCATGACATGGCCGAAGTGGAGTTTTCTTTGTTTATTTAATTATTTTCTCAAAGAAAGGAATGTTGCTGAGTTAATTGAGTCATCCAGAAGGGTGAATTGCTACTAAAAAGACCACAAGTGAGTTCATCCAGGTGTGGTAAATGGAGACCTCACACCTTCACACTCATGGTCTCCCTACCCATTTGTTGAGATCTTTCTGGAAACACCAGTAACTCACCAATGGGGTCATCTAGTGAGGTTTCAGGTGCTCAACCTGTTTACTCAGTCAAGGTCACATCTCTAGGCCTAACTCACCGACAGCCTGTTTTGCTTGTTCTGAAACCCACAAAAAACGACCAGCAGACACTGGCAGCTTCTACAGACTCTAGAAGGATCCAGCGCTGGAGATGAGAGAACACCCAGAATCTTGTGTTTGTATCTGAGCTCTGTGGATCCAATCCCTTAGGCTGAGTTTCCTTTAAATGGCAAAATAGTATTGGTTCTCTGTCCACCCCAAGTTTGAGCAGCCAGAGAGCTGACACATTGTTAGCTGTTCCCTTTGGAAGCACGTGCAACAGAGACATGGCCCTAAGGACGTGAACTGTGAAGAGAAGTCGGTCAGTGTCTCCATCTCCTGCCCCCAAGACATTTATGTTACTTACTTCAGAAAAATATTAAAACCAATGCATACTGATGAATTACTGTGCCCCAGATACCATGTCATGCTTATCTTTTTCAATCCTCACCCCAGTCTTCCCAGTTTTGCAGATGAAGACGTGGAGGCTCAGAGAGGTTAAGCAGCTTTCCCAAAGTTATACAGTGAATAAGTGACAGAGTTGAGACTTGGGCCAAGTTTCTCCAACTTCAGAGCCCACGCCCTCAAAGTGTGTGGAGATGTGTAGTAACGAGGTCAAAATGTAGGTGATGTTGTGGGAATATTGTGGGCGAAGAAGAGTTTGCCATAATAATTTGAATAAGTGCCTTGATTTTCTATTTTACTTCGTTCCTATGCATCTAGCTATGGATGACTGAAAACAAAAACAAAATAATAAGACATCAAATGAATACCAATAAGACAGACATCTGAGTGCCCCAGCCAGGTTTCTCCCAATTATGGGAAATTCCATATAACCCCCAAAACAGGAAACGATTTGAATCCATGAAACTATCGGAACCATTACTGTACCCCCTCCCAAAACAAACTGATTTCAAAATATGTCCCCTGCATCTTTTACTAAGAAGATGTATCATGGGTACCTTTTTAATGAACATCACCAAAACTATTATATCTCAGAGGGACATGGGCAGCCGTGAGCAAGGGTTTGAGAATGTGATGGTAGTGGAGCTGAGGGAGCTTGGTGCCTCTGAGATGTTCTCTGCGTGTTGGATGGAGTTCATTGACTGTATATTGACCTCAAACAATGGCTTAATATGGAGGTGGAGGAAAAATAGTCTAAGCCAGGGAATATATACTTTAAGGGGGCTGTTTAGACTCTCCTAGTTATAAATATATTCTCTTGTTGCTATAATAAATTCTTCCATTAGATGTATATTCTTTGGGGTGACTCTCATGAGTTCATTTGATATATTTATTGAGTTTCTACTGTACACCAACCAGCAAAGTGATAGGCATAAGCACACGAAGATGGAAGGCAGTGCTCCATAACCTCAAGGAGCTCTCTCATAGGGAGAAAGCGGACAGCACAGCTTGGCACACGCAATCGCAGAGGCATAGGTGATGGCAAGGAAGACTGAAGTGGGAGCATGAGGATGGAGACGGGAAATCAGAGCTGAGTCCTGAGAAAGAAAAGGACTAAGTGAAGACAGTAGGGCAGGCCCAAGCAAGGAGAGGGGACAAGCGTTCAAGAGAGAGCCCCAGAGGTTAGGGGGTGGGAAGCAGTGAGAGGCAGAGGAGGAGACAGAGGTAAAGCCCAGGGCATGAAAGACCCTCAGGGCTTTTACTTAGTCACTTGTCAGCAGATTTGGATTTCAGAAAGAGACTCTGGCAGCAGTGAGAGGGAGCCCCGGCTACGGCAGGGAGGCCGGTTGGGAGGTCATCTGGATGGCCATGCAGGTGAGGAACAAGGAAGCAGCAGAAATAAAAAGGGGGAAACGGATCCAAGAGATTTTTGGAAGTAGAATTCATAAGACTGAAAGATCCTCTGTGTATACAGGTGAGTGAGAGGAATTAGCACAACTCAGAAGTGACTCGTTTAGACAACCAGGGGAACAGAGGTGCCATTCGAGGAGATAGGGAATGTGGAAACTAAATGGGTTTTGAGAGAATAACAAAGAATTCAGCTTTAAACATCGTAAAATTGAACAGCCCTGGCTGGGTAGGTTAGTTGCTTAGAGCATCGTCCCAATACGTCAAGGTTCAATCCCTGGTCAGGGCACATACAAGAATCAACCAATGGGTGCGTAAATAAGTGGAACAACAGGTCTCTGTTTCTTTCTCTCTCCCTTCCTCTCTCTCTCTCTTTAAAATCAATCAATAAAAAAAATCTTAAAAGAAAGTAAAGCTATTACAAACATTAAAAAACATCTTAAGGTTGAGATGCTTATGGAACATGCATGAGGTAATGTCCACTAAAGAAGAGGATTTTGAGATCTGGTACCCAAAACAACAGTTCTGGCTGTGGACTCAGATGCGGTGTTCACCAGCATCACAGTGGCTGGTGAAGCCATGTGTGAGCGAGAGGTCACCCAGGGCGCTGAGGGAGAGAGGGGCCAGGGGAGAACTGAGACCTGCAGTCCAGGAGAACCCGGGCCAGGGCAGAGAAAGAGAGAGCAGAGAGGGAAGTGGGATGTCGAGAGCAAATGGTGTCATAGAAGGCAAGGGTGGAGAGAGTTTCCATCTGGGAAAGTTAAATGAAATGTAATAAAAAACATCTGTTGGGTTTGGCAACTGAAGAATATTTGGTGACTCTAGCAAGAGCAGCGCCAGTGGAACAGAAAGGAGTGGCGTCAGTGGGTTCGGGTGACTGGGTAAGAAAATGAGGATGTGTGCAGACTACACTTTCAAGAAACTTGGCTGAGAAAGGAAAGGCTTAAGGCAGTTTCTAAAGGAAAGGAAGGTCAAAAGTGGAATATTTTTAAAATATGAGAGAGTCAAGCACGTTTGTAAAAAGAGAGTCAAGAGCATGAATGATGTGAGTTCAGCCCCAGCTCCCCATGTCCTTGCTGTGTGACCTGGACAACATTCTTACACCCACTGTTCCTCAGTTTTCTCACCTGTAATGTAGAAGTAATGGGAGTACCTAGGTCATAGGGGCGATGTGCAGATGAACCAAGTTAACATGTCAGTGCTCTTCGTAAATATGCAACAGGCATGAGCTATCATTGTAACTATTACATGCAGAGTGAGAGGAGACAATAAGAAATGGAGGACCCTGAGAAAGGGGCCATTAGAAGAAGAAAGGGTACCTACACGCTGAGGGAGCCATAACAAAGGTAGAGAAGTTGGGCGAGTGCCCGTATCTGTTTCTGCCGTCATTTGTTAGAATTAAACACTCTCACGCTGGCTGGTGTGGCTCAGTGTATTGAGTGCCAGCCTGAGAACCAAGGGGTCACGGGTTCAATTCCCAGTCAGAGCACAAGCCTGGGTTGCAGACCAGGTCCCCAGGATGGGGAGCATGAGAGGCAACCACACATTGATGTTTCTTCGCCTCTTTTTCTCTGTCCCATCCTCTCTGTCTAAAAATAAATAAATAAAATGTTTAAAAAATAAAAAAAGGTTCAAAAAAAATGTGAGTCATTCCCCTTTTAAAAAAGCAATTAAACACTCTCTAAGGAGCTGACCTGTTAAGTGAGGCTTCACCTGGAGCAGCGGTGGTTGGCTGGGATCAGGGCCAGCTGGAGTGAGAAAATATCTCTTGGGCCTTGGGCTTAAACCTGCCTGTCATCTGCCACTTTCTCCTCTGACACATTCCTGCAGTTGTTTACAACAAAACAACACAGGTTTCCCTGTAGGAGAACGTGTCTAGCCTTGAGGAATGAAGCAGAACAAGCCAGTGCTTCAGGAGGCAGTGACTGTCTTCGCCTTACAAAATGCGCCATTTGCTTCAGGCTCCAGAAACAAGGGTCCGGGGCATCATTTTAGTTCCGAATGGAATATATTTAAACCAAATATCAGGTGGTCCAGACGATGAAAGACTCCTCTTGTAAGTGCGTGCAGTAATTTTGCTTTAACATGACAGGTTCCTGTGACCCACGTATTATTTTTTCTTGGATTGTCAGGGGCAGTGACTCTGAAGATGTTCCTCACAGTTGTCCCGTGCTTTGAGTGATGTCTTCTGCCAGAAAGTTGATTACCGAGTTAGTACCACACACTCACTCATCCACACCAGCCCAATGACCTGGGGTTAAAATGGAAAGAACCTATTTAGACCAACGGCATCTTTTCCTGCTTGGGCACACTCTTGTAGTAAATGCATGGGAAACTGGTGTGGACAGGACAGCGTGTAAAACAGTCTTGTTTTTCTTGCAAGTCTCAGCTTGGTCTTGGTGGAGCTATTGAGGCAAGCCCTGAGACTGCCCCTCATTCCAACGTGTGTTGTTGAGAAAGGAAGAGCTTGTTAAGCAGTGAGAAACTTGGCAATTAGTAGACATTCCGTATAATTAGAATGAATGAGTGGGCAGGTGGGTGGGTGGGTGGATGGATGGATTGGAATGCAACATGATGAGAGCTTAGAAAATTACTGTCCCCAAGTTCCCCAAGCTCAGCTGTGGTAAATAAACACGGTCAGAAATAAGGAAACATTTTATTACTCTTCTACGTGGCTTTTCCAGAGTCACTTCATGTCCTAAAATAGCTGCTGGTGTTCGAGCCATTGTATCCTAAATCCATTAAACAGGAAAGAGGAAATGGGGGAGAAGAACATGCCCCTTCCCTTTCAGGTCACTTCCTGGATGTCGTATTTACCATTTCTGCTTCTCTCCCATTGGTCACAAGGGCACTTTTATCTGCAGGGGAGGCTGGTAAACGTATATATTCCAAATGACCGTGTGCCCATTTAAAAATCATGACATTTAATTTTTTAGAATAAAATAGAACAAAGAAATAGTGTTTCTACTTATAAATTATTTTTATTTTAATTTATTTTTTGCATTTTTTATTTTTACATTATTATTTTTAGTGTATGTTTGCCATTACCATTTACCACCCCCCATATACTCTTCCACCTTCACCCACCCCCCTATCCCCTCCACAGTCACCACACTGTTGTCCGTGTCCCTGATCTCACTCGTGTGGAATCTAATGAACAAACTGAACTAACAAGCAACACAGAAACAGGCTCATAGATAGAGAGCAGGCTGACAGCTAGGGCGAGGGAGAGGGTGAGGGTGGAAGGATTGAGCAGAAAAGGGGAGAAAAGAAAGAAAAGACCTACTTCAGATTCTAATACAGGCCTCCTCCTGGCAGCTTGGAAAGTGGGTTTGTCCCTTTTTATTTTTGGCTTTGGTTTGGAATCATCCCTGGTAGGACTGAGCTTACCAAAGTGACAGACAGAAGGTGCACCTCTGCAGAACCACCACCAGTGGCCAGGGTGGCATTGGAGAGTACAGTCAAGCTGGGCCTCCGAGGTGTCTACAGTCCACTCTCAAAACCAGGATGGTAGCCTGACAAGTGGGCAGGAGCTGCAGCCCTACTTTTGAAATGCTACTTTGGGGGCTGCCCAGCAATGCCCCTGTGATGCGACCCTTCCTCTCCCATACCCCACTGTGGTGTCAGTGAACTTGGTAGGGCTGGCCTAGCCCCTTGAGCCCTAGCAGAGGGCACTGGCTGCTTCTCCTGGTCTCCCCTGCAGGTGAGAGGATCTCTTTCTGTTGGACAGCTTCTGTCCTTATGAAGGTCTTCCTAAAACTCAGTCAAAAATATACATTTTTAACCAAAATGAAGTCCCACAACTTTGAGACATACTCTTTGTACTTAACAAAATGCCGTGGGCATCCGTCCAAAATTATAAAACTGAATATGTCATTTTAAAAAGATGTTTTGTAATTAAACTGAAACACTCAAATCATAAGTGCTTAGTTTGATGAATTTGCACTAAGTGGACACATCCACCTTCCAACATGCAGATCAAGGGTGAACCCGTAACCTGCACCCCAGCAGGCTCCCTTCGGCCCCCTTCTATCCACTGCCCCCCGCAAAGGAAACCACAGATAGTTTGAACTTTATATAAATGGAATCATACTGTTTGTATTTATTTGTATGTCATCTTTGAACATATCATTTTAATGACTGCATACTATTCCTTTGTATTGCTAAACCATAACTTAATCAGTTTATTCCTGTTGTGGTGTATTTTCCCCAACTTTTTGCTTTAATTAAAAATGCTATAATGAGTATCTGTGAAATGAAAACAGTTATTTTTCCCCTTAGGATAAACTTGTTAATGTGGAAACTTTTAAGACTTTTGACTTATATTAACCAAATTGCCCTTCAGAAAGAGGACACCAATTTTATATTCTCATTACAGCATAGATGAATCAGTTTCTGTGGTGCGGCCCCAAATTGAACCCAAAATCCAGATGTAACCCAACTAACATCCACCAAATATGCCCCTGCCTGTCTTAAATACCCTCCCTTCCTTTCACAGAACAAAACAGATTGTAAGCACAAATATTCTCCAAGTTCCCTGACAAAAACAAAAACATAGATGGTAGGCAGGAAATGACCTTGGAATTTACCAAGTCTAACAAGTGTGTTTTCAGATAAGAATGCAGAAGCCCAAAGAGGAGAAATATCAGAGCAGACGGATTCCGGGGCAAACCAGACCAGAGAGCGACACGCGGAGAAACGGCTGCAAAGATGCAAACCAAAATCCATTTCATCAGTTACCTTTAGGGTCGTGAGAATTTTTTCTCTTGACTTTTCTAAATTATCTATATCTTCAATAAAAAGCATATACTTCTCTCATGGTGGAGAAAAACTATCTTCTATAAAAGAAGGAAAACTAGAAGGGAGAGACTAAGTTTATAAATTGCCCATTATATTCATTTAGTGCATGCCTAAGATCATAGGGCAGGGGTTCCAAAAAAGGGAATGAGGTGGCTTCATAAGTTGAAGAAGAATGTGGAAGGGACAGAGCACTCTAGACCCATGAGGCCCAAGAATTCAGAGACCAAAACAAGCAGAGCCAGTAGTGAAGCACCTTTTGGAAGGCTCCGGTCTGTCAGTTGGGCGAGTTGTGTCTGAAACAGGCCCTGGAGACTGCTGGGGAAGAAACAAAGGACAGGTTTTTAGTGGTGTTTTCCTGTGAGTAGGCTGGAAGCCCTGTCTCAGTCCTTGTTTGGAGAAGGGGTTAGGGTGGAGAGGGGTAGGGTGGAGCATGGGGCAGAAATGTTCAGGAGCCGCCACCATGGTGCCTACCCTTTCCTCTCACCCAAGACCTGAACCTTCCTTGTCTTCTGTTGATGTAAGAGTTAGAGTATGGAATCCAATTTCAGAGTCTCATCTGAATTAAACATTTCACGTGTCTCACTGTGCCTGTGGTGTGTTTTAGCTATGATTCACAAAATCCTAGGCTGTAGGAGTTGTCAAAACAGAGATGAAATCATGTCCCTAAAGTCACCAGGCTAATAAGTAGTGGGGCCTGACAGGGTTGTCAGATATCACACATAAAAGTGCAGGACACTGAGTCAGTTTGAATTTCAGACACGCAATGGCAGTGTTGATGTAAAGATATCTCAGCAATATCACACTGCTCATCCTTGATTTCATCCGGCCGCGGGCGAGGCCCGGCTCCTGGCTGACTGCAGGCTGCAGCGCATTTCTGAACAACATGTCTGTCTGGTTTCCTCACTCAAGCAGCTCTGCAGCTCAGCAGCCACCGAGGCAGAGTGGCCCTTGGGCAGTTTTCTCATTGGCACGACAGGTTACAGGTCTCACCCACTTCAAACAGTCGTAAGGACTAAGTGAATTATTACAAACAGAACACAGAGAAGACTTATTAGGTCAAACACCAAGTCAAAAGCATTGCGAACCACACACCATTATCTACAGTCTGCGATGGCCTCTCCAACGTGTTTGTCTCGGAACCACTCACTGGTGCAAAATAGGCCACTGTCCCCCTCCTATTGTCTCAGGCTTGGTGCCAAGAAAACAAAAAGTTCCCTTCATCTGCAAGAGACAGGATGGCCCTTCTATTGATAAGGCAATGAGGATTTTTATTAGCCATCGTGCCAGGCACTAATTCATGATAGAATCATTATCTCGGGATTATTACATTGTAAATATTAAGTAGCAACAAAGACTCCCTGCAGTGACCACTGGGAGTTCACCGCAAATTGCTTTCCTCGTCTAGAAGTTCCAAATCGAGCTAATCATCAGAATCACCAGGGGAATTTTTTTTGGAAGACCATCTTTTTATTATGAAAATATTTCAAGCATTCCTCAAAGCTGAAACAATTTTGTAGTTAACACTTGCATAGGCGCCACGTAGACTGCCCCGTTCGCACTTCATTGCACTGTGCCTCGTTTGGCCTCGCATCTGCCCTCTATCCACCCGTCAGCACAGCTGCTTCTCCCCTACACGTTTCAGAGTCAACTGCAGCCGTCTGTGCATTTCCCCAGGGGAACTTTCTAAAACTCAGTTCCCAGGCCTCAACCCCAGAGGGTCACGGACTGACTGATTCAAGACAGTTTTTCATCCCCCAGGTGATTCTGAGGCACAGTAAATTTGGGCAGAGCATCAGTCAGAAGAAGTTAAGTCATACTGTAGTAACAACTAAGCCTTCCCCAAATCTCTGTGGTGTAGAACAACAAAGCTGTTCCCCCCTCCGCTTCTTCCTTCTCTTCCTCTTGTTCTTTGTCTGGACTAATGCTACGTGCTCTTCAGCAGCTGCCTCGGCTGCACTCTGACCGAGCCGACCGAGTCCCTGCCCCCTAAACATCGCCAGTATCGTGGCAAGGAGAAAAGAAACATGGAAAACTGGTACTGGCAAAAAGAGAAAAAAGAAAAGAAACCCTCTGCTTAAATATGACACATTCTACCTCTGCCCACATTTTATTAGCCAAAGCAAGACACTTCGGAACTCACGTTCAAAAAGGTGGGGATGAGTAACCTTTCCTTAGGAAGGAGCACTATGGGAGGTAAGCTGGAATATTTAGGAAGAGGAATACAAAATAGCACAAGAAACTCCTAATTTAATCCCGACTCCTCAATTCATAGACCAGGAAGCTAGCATCCAAAGAGGCAAAGTGACTCTTTCAAGATCACTCAGCTAGTCCAATGCAGGAATGATCCAGAAAAAAGTCTCCTAATTTCCAATGTCATATATAGGCCTACCTCCCTGAAGCTCCCAGATTGTGCGCTATTCATTCATTCATTCATTCATTCATCTAACAACTATTGAGTGCCTGCTGTATACCAGCCACTGATAAATAGGGCACAGTCCATGCCATCAAGAAATTTCCAGTCCCATATAAAGTTCTTTCTTATAACCTTCAGCTGACCTTACTGTCACTGGCATACTTCATCCTATCACCAAATAACCTGAAGGAGCAGTACATTTCAGGCTAATAGAGGTGCTGTCTAAGGATAAAGATGAATTTTTCCCAATTGTTTCCAGTCAGAAGGAGTCTATTCCCAGCAACCGCCTGCAGAAACAGCTTGGTGATACAGTCCATCCGAGACACAGAATGTTGGAAGAGCCTGACTCAGGGGCCCACAGTGGTTGAGGATTATTCCTAGGGCACAGTTGGTTCATGATCTGATGGCATAAGAGCTTTCCTCTGGAGGGAATCATTAAGTCATAAACATCTGAACCCATCCTTGGAGCCCATTTTCATTTATAGTGAAAGAAATACAGGGTCCGGCAGAAGTAACTCCTACATGAGTGTGGTCAGTGGGGTAATAATATGGGTGCAATAATTTATAATTTTAATTTGAACATTACACCTAACATGCCATACGGTGTGCCTGAGTGTGATATTGTTATGCTACAGAATTACCTGCTTATGATTCTGTAATAAAACAGGGGCATGATTTGTACCAGACCCTGTATTTCAAGGGTTAGAAACCTGATAGACTTAAACAACTCCATGGACTATCTAAACATAGGATTGTTGGATTTGCAAAGGACATTTGGTACCTTCACAAGCTACCACCGTGAAGACTATCCAGCCTTGAAGATGATAAGATAGTACCACTGTATAAAAACGCCGTGTCTGATCTTGTAGGCGCATGGAGTGTTTGAGCCAGGAGTTTGGTTCAGCTTCACTAACACCCCCTGCCTCATTTAACAGATAGTAATCAGGGTGCTTACTGTTACACTGTACCAGCTACTATTCCAAGCAATTTATGTGTGTTACCTCATTTTGCCTTCACAGCTAGTAGGCATTATGATCATCCCTGTTTTGTAATTGAAGAGGTTGAAGCTCAGAGAGGATGAGAAATTTGATCGATGTCATTGAACCAGATAAAGGTCTGAGCTGTGAACCGGGAACTCGAGTCCTTGGTCCACTGTTCCTTCTATGTAGAAGGGAATAGAGTTGAAACCTTTGTGGGGCCACACAGCTCCTGGACATTGGTCCTATTTAACAATCGCCTGTGACACTGTGCACGCTTCTGTGGGGTTCCCAGCACAAAGCCTTTCTACTCTGTGAGCAGAATTCTCCCTGGCAAAGGAAGGAAGAGGATGTATGTAAACTGTGTCCTGGAAGCTGAGGGAAGAATTTCAAGTTTATCCGCGGTGGTAAATGCCACTGAAGAGTCAAAGATAGTAGAGGCTATCAGCAAAGAAGAAGGTCATGAAATAATAGGACAATTATGCAATCACTGTTGAACTTTAAAATATCAATTTCAGAGAGTGATGAGGGTAGAGAGAGAAAGAAGGTAGCTTACAGGAGTTAAAGGATCAACGGAAGAGGAGGAAATGGAAGCAGGCAGTTTTAGGCTGCTGGGAACAACGGGAAAGACCGTGATGACAACTAGAGGATGCAGACCATGGTGGGAATATTTTTATTTGCATTGGGGGAACCACACATGTTGTTGTACAGAAGGGAGAAGAGCTGGCAGCAACTGAGAGGAATACATTTAACGTGCACAAGAAAAGAGGGTGAAGAATTTGGAGTAGGCAGGAAGACGGAATCCACTCATCAGCAAATTATTTATTTGTTCAGCCACTGCTATAAATTGTTCACCGTGTTTTAGCACCATGGTGAACAAAACATACCCACATTCTGTACTTGTGGACCAGAGTCTGATATGGAAGATGGACTTTAAGTAAATATGTGTATATAAAGGTATCGTATACATATAATATATAGTTATTATACACTATGAAAAATGCCGTGAAGGAAAATGTTACAAGAGCCAACGCAGAGGAGTCAGCCTTAAGCTGAATAGTTGTATAAAGTCTTCCAAACAGAAGAAAGAAGCAATAGAAGAAACATATGCATTGATAATATTGAGGGGAAAAATCATCTTTTTAGTGAATAGACAGACTGAAAATTCAGAAGAAGGAGGGGAGTAAGACTGTGTGTGGGGGTTTGAAGGCAGTGGGGAAATACATTAGAATCCATCCATGGACATCCAATATGGTATCAACAAAAGAGGGATAGAGTTGCCAAGAAGCATTAAAAGCTATTATGAAATTAGATAGTACGACCCAGTTGGCTTGGCTTCCTGACACTCTCACAGAATTGTTAGCGACCCAGGGCAGGTGCATATAAAGTGAATGATGGGTTGGGCAGAGAGAGCAGGCTGGTGGTTCTCAGGACAGGCACAATAGAATTCAAAGGGAGCAAAGCATTCAAAGTCACTAGAAAGGGCCTGGTGTCCAGCTGGCCAGGGAGGTAAGTGGATCCCAAAGGGCGTGGACCAACTCAGTGAGGCCACAATGAGGGCCAAGAGATTGGAGAACAGTGGAGGAAAAGGTCAAGGGAAAAGAGAAAGGGAGAAGAAGACCTATCCAAGCAGGAGGATAGACTGATAGAACGACCAACTCTCAGGTTCGGCCAAATCAATTGGGTCAGTGATGAAGGGCATTGGGGCCAAAGAGGTTTAAAGAACGTTTAGCTGGGGTGAGATGGGAATTAAGGCCTGGAGAGCTTTGGTAGGAGCAATTAGAACCCAGGCAACGCTGTGCCTTAGAGAAAAACTTCATGACTTTTCTAAACCAGATTCATGTATTTGTACATGTACCGTCAAATGTGTGTGTGTGTGTGTGTTCATGCACACACACTGATATGTATCTTACCTGCACCTGGTCTGGACATCTTGAAGCGATGGCTGGGCCCCAGACTTGTTGGACTACGTTTCATTCGAGCCCCGATGTGCTGACTGCCAGCCTACAGACGTAACTCAGGAGGGGCTAGAGCACGGAGCAACTTCCCCTCAGTATAAATAGCATTTACCAAGAACCAGTTTCTTGGAAAAGAGATAGTACAAGGGAAATTTTCAAATGTAGATTCCACTTTTCAAAGGTAGACTCAACCTTTCAAAGTTGCTTAGCAACTGGTTGGGTGTGGGAGAGGAGGATGAAGGAGAGTCAAAGGTAGGAGGTGGCAGAGAACTCTCCTTGTCTGTTCAGTTCTTGCCTCTCCCCACCCATTTTACCGATGAGGCAGCTAACGCTCAGAGAAAGGAAAAGACTCATCCATGCCCACAAGACTAGTAAGTGTCAGAGGCAGGGTTCATTACTAGGTGTGTCTGTCCTGTGCACGTTCTGCTGAAGCAGGTTAGTAACAAGCTAGGAAATTGCTTGACAAGAGGAATGAGGGAGACTGAGACAGATAGTTAAATGAAGGCCAAACAATTAACAGCCAGCTAATACATTGCAAGGTCTTATCTTCCCTAACCAAGAACACTTAGGAGCAAATAGGTTACACCTCTCCTCCCCAACCAGGGAGTGAGCAGCTTCCATCACCCTGGTCACACTGCGCTGCCCATACTCAGGACAGGAAGTCTAGGCAGCCCCAGGGTGTCTCATCCCTGTTACTGTGACTTCCTTTCCTGAGTCTAGGCAGCCCAGCCCAGACTCACTCCTATCACTGTGATCTTGCCTTTTTCTGTCTTAAGCCATGACTTCATTTCAATGTTCCCAGCTTTAATAAGTGTACTCTCAATCATCTAGACTTGAACTGAGAAATCTTTCCTGCATGAAGTGAAGAAACCACAAATTCCAGACTGTGCCAGGGCAGGCCTGACTTGGCCCCAGCCCCGCCTCAGCCCCAGCCCCTTTCCAGTGGTGCCACTATATCGCGTGCCTCCCCTCCCGCCCTTCTCTGCAGGACTCTCTCATGCTCCACATCGCTTCACTGAGTGCACCAAACTCAGCCTTATCCCCTTCTCTTCCTCATCGCTCCTGCATCGGCAAAGGTCCTTGTGCATGCTCATCAACCCCTCCTCCTCTGCCTGATGAGGAGTCTGTCCCAGGGCCCCCGCAGCACTGTTCACAGGCAGGCTGGCGGCCCTACCCAGTTCTGTGACACTGGGTTCACCTGCCATCTTCCCTTAGACGGCGAATTCTCCGATTGAAAAGGCAGACCCTCTCAGTCTTTTTATTCCCAGGGCTTAGCCCAGCATCTGACCTACACGAGCTGCCCAACAGATATATGTCAAGTGAAGAGCTGTATTAATAGGCCTCGTGTTTAATTCCAGGTTCCATCCTACAGTCAATAAGATACAGTAAAATGTCAACAAAGGACATTATAACCTGCTCTATGCCATTACTATTTAAATCTTTAAAAATAAAAGCATAGCCCTGGCCAGTGTGACCCAGTTGGTTGGAGTGTCATCCCATAAAGGAAAGGTCGTAAGTTTGATTCAACCCGGTCAGGGCACATGCCTAGGTTGCAGGTTCGATGTCCGCTTTGGGTACCATCCCTGGTCCAGGTGTGTATGGGAGGCAACTGATCGCTGCTTTTTTCTCACATTGATGTTTCTTTCTCTCTCTCTCTCTAAAAAGCAGTGAGAAAATGTCCTCAGGTGAGGATAAAAAAATAGAAATAAAAGCATAACAGAAACCTACACATGGGCGCTTGTGTGGATCGGGGGTCAGCTAATTATCTACCTGACCTCCTTATTTGTTTGGGCTTGCTTTCTGGGTGCAAAATGTGCTGGAACGTACCGCTTTGCCATTTCATCCTTTTCACCCTGAGGCCAAGCACCCTGCCACAGATGCTTAGGAGGTGGAGGTCTTCTCTGGCAGGGCTCAGCTAATGAAACCAGGAGCTGTCTCCTTAAGAGAAGATTACTCCAGTAAATAAAAAAGCGCCCTGGAAATATGGCTCAGGTGGGCGTGCTGAGGAGATGCCGCCAGTTTCCACCTGAAAGAGAACACCTGAGTGAGAACATAGTCATGGGCGCCTGGGCTGGCAAATCTTCTGCAGCTGCCCCTTCCTTCCTTCCTTCCTTCCTTCCTTCCTTCCTTCCTTCCTTCCTTCCTTCCTTCCTTCCTTCCTTCCTTCCTTCCTTCCTTCCACGCCCCTTCCTCCCCCCCTCCCTCCCTCCCTCTCTCATTCCTTCCCTTCCTCCATGCAGTGCCGTGGGAAACTTAGGGGGAAATAATACACCAGGCTGTGAAGTGGGAGTTCACAGTGTTTTCATTCTCACAATGTAGCACTTTGGCCTTAAATGAAAAAAAAAAAATTAAATGACACTGGAGGTTGAAAAAAAAGATTTTTCACCCTTTTTTTTTCTTTTGGAAGTGTTGCCAGACCCCTTTAAAATGGATCCTCATATTCCAGACTCTCTTTGTGAATCACACCATGCCATACTGGGTGTAGGTTTGCTCAGGGGTTTAAGCCTTGAGTAATGACACACTAAAAATCAGTGAGATGACATAAATGTGACAGTTCCTCATCTGCTATCAATCATCTTGTCACCAGAGAGCACAGCCCACTTATTCTGATATGTGGCACCTCAAAAGATATTTTGCCAAGCAACAAAGTATCCTGGAGGGATATCAAGGCCCCACTGGTTTTTATTTAAAAGTTATTAGTTAGGGCCTCAAAGACACAGAAGTGACAGTATATGAAAACTCCTATTTCTGCTGGCAGTCGTTGGGTCTTCACCGCAGTGATAAAAATCACTGTTCTCCAGTTTGGAGCCATGGGAAGAATCAAGGCATTGTGCAGATTACTTAAAATTCCACTGTGCCCGCACCACTCGGCCAAGGAATGCGAAGAATTTGCAGCTGCTGCTCCCACGAAAGGTTTGAAAAGTTCCTAACAGGGCGGCAGCTGCCACTTAACACACAGCTTGTTGTTAATTTGAGCTGAAGATTTTTAATTGCCTTTGTGTCGAGATTTATTAAATAACATTTCAGAGGACCAAAAACTGTAATCGTTGTGTTAGTAGGATGGTGAAGGAAGAAAAATAACTGGAACTCAGCATTTTGGCCTTGTAAGTCTGAAAATATCTTTTCCTTTCCCCGTGACTGGCTTCCAGCCATCCCTGGAAGAGTTTCTGGGTAAGTCTGGTCCCAGAAGCGCTTGTCGTCTCTGCAGGAGCTCGACCCCTGGTTCCTTTTACACAGGTGTCTGGAAGCACTCCTTCCTGAGGGGCCTTCTTGTGTTCCCACATTCCCCGTTTCAGTTGCCTCAGCAGACAGCAGCCACAGTGCTTGGAGTGGACGCAGCGTTAGTGGGCAATTGCCTGCTCCTTCTTAGTGCCCCGCACAGTTTTGGCGAGCCCCGGTAATTGCCGTTTCCCTGTGGCATCTACCTGTCCAAGACAAAGCTGGGAAGGGGCCGACCCTCCCCCCTTGGCTAAGAGCAGCTGTGTGGATGAGCAGAAGGCAGAGATTGTGGGTTTTAACTTTACTTTCTGCCAAGGCAAAGGAGAGGGAATAAGAAGCCCTTCTGCTAATGAGAAACACAACTAATGTCCCTCAAGAGGGAAGTTGCCAAACATCCCAAGAAAGCAGCTTTGACTACGAAGAGAGGCAAGCCAGGAAAATTGGACAATAAGTCATAAATCCTCACTACCAAACTAAAATCTCAATCATGTGCATTTTTAAGGTTCAACATTCCCCTTGACAGGAAAACCTCGATTCAGGCGGCATTTGTGGGGCACCTACTGTGTGTGAGGCACTGTGCTGGTGAGGGACGTGGAGACCAAGTGTAAGACGGGCCAAGGGCACCCAAGTGCTGTGTTAACCACTCACTCCACTGGAGGCGAGGGTGAGAGGGCTCATTTATGGCAGAAGGGATGAAGAGGAGGAAAGAAGGAACTTCCAGGCTGAGGACCTTGAAGAGCAAAAGCACAGTGGCCTGGAAAAGTGTAGTTTATTGAAGGGACAGCATGTAGTTGGACATGACGGCTTTGGAGAGATTGAATGCAACTAGATTCTGGGAGGTTGGAGGCCCGTCTGGGGGTTGGATTCTATTCTGTGGGGAATGAAAAGCTGTTAAATGCTATGGAGCTGGAAAGTGATATGCTTTTCAAGCAAACCATCCTGCCAGCAGGTGCGCCGGACTCCAAGCCTCTCCTACTCCCGCCTGCAGAGCAGAATGACGGCCACGTCCGTGAGCATGAGGACCCCAGCTCTGCCACAGCAGGGAAGGGAGCAGGGGGTGCCTGTGAGCCAGCATCCTGGCTCAAGTCCTAAACGTGCTACTTAGCAGCCTGAGCCAGCCGTGCCATTTCTCTGTGTCTCTGCTTCCCCATCTGTAAAATGGGGATAATAATACTAGTGCCTGACTCTTAGGAGTCAGACTCTTATTTTAAATTAATACGCATGAAATGCTTGGAGCAGTGACCAGTACCACAAGCTCTTGGCAAAGGTTACCTATTATTATTATCCGGTGTAAAAATCTTAAAACTTAGCAACTAGTTGAAGTGGGAGAGGTAAGGGGAAGAGCCAAATGTGTAATGTCCACCAAAGGAGTGTGGTAGATAATCAAAATTAATAATAATAACCAGAAAACAGCAGAAAATCTCATTAAGGGACATTACACAATAACTGAAGAATCTTCAAAACTGTCAAACAAAGGAGCTCTGGTCTTGAAGGGGCCCAGAAGGACGAGACAACGAAAGGCGACACACGACTTAGAACTTCATCCACTGGCTTAAAGGACATCGGGACAATGGAGATGATTCCATGGACATTCGAAGGGGGTCTGCAGAGGTAGTTGTGCAGAACCACGTGCTTGGCTCCTTTTCTGAAGGAAATGACACCTTAGTGTTCTGTAGTGACGAGGCGTCAGTTCGGCAGCTTTTTCTCAAATGTTTCAGAAAGCTTTTTGTATTCTACTTGTAAGTCTTCTGTGACTTTGCGGTTGTTTGGGAGTGAAAGCAATTTAAAAAATTAAGAGCTAGCAATTGTTGAGCACTCACTCTGTAGTGGGCTCACAGGCAGATTTGGTTCCCCAGGAAACTTCTCTGACTTGGATCTCTACCGAAAGGGGGTCCTGCGGGCCTCGGAGACCCTGTTGCCACCTCAGCTCCACCCCACCCCCCACCCCCCACCCCCTAGACCACCTATGGTGATTATGTGCTGGTCTGTAACCCCTGCCCCACCAACGCACAGTGAGCTCTTTGCAGGCAAGGACTGGAACCCATTCTCCACTGTACCCACATCTCCCAGCACAGCTCCCGGTAAATAGAAAGTGCTTGTTATCTGTTTCATGCAGGAAGCGCTGAAGCTTGCCCACCGTGGTGAATGTAGTCAAAAGTGAGACCCCAGAAGTAGGGATGCATGTCTGATGCGTGACTCCTTCTCTAGGTGGCCCGGGCTCCGGCAAAGGCACGCAGTGTAAAAAGCTGGTGGAAAAATATGGATTCACGCACCTCTCGACTGGTGAGCTCCTGCGCCACGCGCTGCTGTCAGACTCGGAGAGAAGCAGGCTGATCAGAGACGTCATGGAGCGCGGGGACGTGGTGCCCTCAGTAAGCAGCAGCTTCCCCCGGCGGGGGGAGGCACTGTGTTGTGTTGCATTCAGTCTAAGCTGCTGGAACAATGACACCCAGAAGGACACTGGCTGCATTCTGTTTGTCCCTTAGGTAGCAGTCCAGAGACGGGCAGGTCCACGTTGTCCAGGCCCAGGTTCCTTCGGTCTTGTTGCCCTGCCAGCTCCTTGAATATCAGCCAATTTCCCCCCAGACTGGTCCCCACTTTAGGATTAAAATATTTAAAGCAGAGGTGAGCCTGGCACAAGAAAGCCTAGAATCATAACCCTCTGTAAAACAGAAAATAAAGTTTCTATTATTCGGGAGAGTATGATAGCATTATCCTGAAATTTGGTATCTTCCTTGTGTAGTTTAAGTAAAGAATATGTATCTTTTTATGCATCATTTTCTACATAGTTTTTTCAAGTCACCATCCATCTCTGAGAAGCTGGTTGCCAAGAGAAACAAAAACATTCATTCCGCCATGCTAAGCCCCGGGGTCTGTCCATACTCGGGGCTTGTGCGGTGCAGTCCCATTGGCCAGCAGAGCTCTGCGCCCTCCTCCGCCAGCTGCAGTCTGCTTCCCACCTGGGAGACAGAACGGCCCTCATAACAGAAAACGATCCATTACAGCTGCCTCGGAGCCGCTTCCCTGTGGCCACTCTCTTCTCCCTACACTCTACTCTTTTCACAGCAGACAGAGTGACTTCTTGAAAGTGTTATCAAATTGTGTCATTTCCTTCCCCAGAACCTTCCAGTGGCTCCTCACCACACTTAAAATTAGATCCAGAGTCCTTCCGGTGGCTCTGGCCTCCAGCTCCCTCTCCAACACTATTTTCCACTGCTCACCTCGCTCGCACCCACCCACCCAGCCACTGTCTTCCTCCTTGCTCCTCCCACTGGCCAGTCTGTTCCTGCCACAGGGGCTTTGCACTTGCTCTTTCCTCTGCCCAGGTGCTCTTCATAGACCCACATAGCTTGCTCCTTTACTGCATCCAGATCCCTACTTTCCTGTCACCGTTGATCAAAGAGGCCTCCCTGACCACCCTGTATCTCTTACCTCTGCTTTCATTTTGTTCCTAGTAGTTCTCTCCAGCTGACTCTTTATTGTGTATTTATTTGTTCATCTATTATCTGTCTATCTAACTAGAATATAGACTTCATGAGGAGTTAATTCACCATTATCCAGGGATAGTTTCTGACCACCCCTGTGTCAGTTGCATCCCCCAAGACCCTGCCAAAGCCAGGGAGCCAGGGAGCAGACCTCTCCCACCCATGCAGCCGGGCGCACTGTTCCTGTATCCGTCCCCACCCGTCCCTGGAGCCCTCCTCCTTTATTTGCCATAAGCACAGGTCAGATCAAAGATTTTAATAGAAAGTGATATTGCTAGAAAATGCTCCCTCATATCTCCTGAAAGTCTCAAGTTAGTGGGTGTCAACTTTTATAAAATATTTACTGGAAAAAAGTCAACAGTAAAATGCAGTTTCTACCATGTTTTGCCTAGTTTTAAGTTGCCATTATGCCTAATTTATGGGGTGCTACCATGTGAAGTGTAGCCACTGTGTTTTATATAACCTAAGATGCCATTATTTTAAGATACCCCAGTAAATGTAACTAATACAAACATACCAGACAGAAAAAAGAAAAAAAAACCCACCAACAAGTACGTTGTGCCCAGCACTGATTGTAAGATACCTGCCAATTTCATAGACACTAGAATGTGGGTCAGGGGAGAGTGAGACTTAGAATTGAGGACAGAGCGCATGTTGCTGTCCGCTGTCGGTCTTGTCTGAAGCTTTCTCGCTCACACCGCGGCACTAGGAGACCCCGGGCAATGCTGTGTTGTGGGGGGAGCGTCAGGCCCTGACTGCCGTCCCTCTGCTGCAGGGCATCATTCTGGAGCTGCTGAGGGAGGCTATGGTGACCAGCCTCGGCCACACCCAGGGCTTCCTGGTCGATGGTTATCCGCGGGAAGTGAAGCAAGGCGAAGAGTTCGGACGGAGGGTGAGTGTTGCTTTGGGGATTATCCCAGAAGAAATACATGGGATTTCATTGAGGTTGGGAGAGAAATTCGAAATTGCTGTCCCAATTACATGAATCAAAACTTGCAGTTATAAATGGCAGAAACTCAACACCAAATAGCAAAAAAAGGAAAAAAGGGAAGGGGTGGTGATGGTGGAGTTATCGGCTTGAGTAACTAAACTTTCCAGGAGTGGTTCGCACTTGATTGGATCTATATATTAAAATGTGTTTATCAATTGTCTGACTTTTTCTAGTTCTTGGATTGACTTTCCTTTCTGTTGGCCCCATTTTCTCCCGGTTCCAGGCTTCCCTTCCACCATCTAAGTTACCTCCCAGAAAAGTGTTTCTATTTGCCAAAGGGTCCAACAAAAAGACCCAGGGTTGTGTTTTTCGTTATCCTAGATTCCCAGGTCATGGGTCCATCACTGAACCAATCACTGAGGCCAAGGGGAAGGTGGGAGGGCCTATGATAGACCTTCGGGAACGTCCTGATTGCAGACTGGAGGCCAGGGCAGGCATTGGAGGAGAGGAGGGAGAACAGGCACCACACCTGAACCACACAGACTGAGAAGGGGAAGGGAAATTACCCAAGGAAAAATAGGAGTGTCCTCAGAGGGAGGCAGGGAAATGGATGCTGCCAGGCAGAATCAAATCCATACACTGCCGCAACCTCCTACCACCACAACCGGCCCATGCCCCTCCCTGTCCGCCAGGGGGCGCCACTCACAGGGGCGCGGTGGTAGGTGAAAACCGTTTCATTATCATTTATTAAACCTGCGCTGCTCTGGGTCCTGTGCCACACACTTTACACACATCACCCCTAATTTTACAAAGTCCAATCAAGAGGAAGACAATTGTCCCATTTATCTAACAAAAACTCCAGCGCCTGCAAGGGTTGTTATTTATGTAACTATCTCTGTAGATGAGTTTTAAAACATTTTCATATGTATTATGTCATTTGTTACATATATTTTAATAACCTCCTAAGCAGACAGAAGAAGTATTTCCTTCCTGCTAAAGGTGATGAATTAAGCCCGAAGTCGTTCCCTGACTTGCCCATAGTTACACAGCTGGTACGTGGCGGCTGCTGCTCAGACCAAGACTCAGGGGCCCATCCCCATCCATCTCCAACGCTGCCACGCTGATTCAGGTGGACTGTATTGTATGTCCCTGGGGGTTTGTTTTACCTCCTTCTGAGCTTCTGTTGTATTTAACTTGCTCAGATGGCATCTAAATGTTTAGAGGAAATGGACAGTCGCTCACCTTCCCCTAACCAGAGTCAAAGAAAAAACATTTCCTGGCTTAGCTGGCAAGAAGGGGCCCTGACACCAGCAGGCTGTCCCTCAGCTCCAGGGCCCCTCAGGGTGGGGTTGGAGTGGGGGACGGGCTCGGGCGGCAGAGCCTGAGACTACTGTAGTTCCAACTGTAATTGAAAAACAAGTTTAAAAAATAATAAATGTTTGTTAACACAATCTCTACAGCCATCATACAACAACTCCCTATTTTCCCTTCCCTCAGCCCCTGGCAGCCACTGTTCTGCTTTCTGCCTCTGAATCTGACAGTTTAATTCTCAAATAAGTAGAATCAGACAGTGTTTATCTTTTCGTGACCTGCTTATTTCAATCAGCATAATGTCCTCTAGGCTCATTCATGTTGTAAGAATGGGTCAGAGAAGGAACCTAAGTAGGACTTTGAGGTGACAAAGGGTTAGCCACACGATGACTGGACAGTTTCAACCGAAACTAAAATCCACGATGCCACTGGAAAAAATACACAAGTGCGCCACCTCATTACTGAACCGGCGACCTTCAGGTGAGATATCTCCAAAACAGTCTTTCGCATACTACTGGGAAATGTTTGCAAGGATTGAGCATGATATGAACTTGTCCCTGGGTACAATAAATTTAAAAGATTCTAATATCAATTAGGCTTGTGCGCAAGAGAACAGATACAACCCTCTAAAACAAGCTCTTATTTTAAACTGTACCTAAAGAAAAAGACGCTACAAACACCGAATGAGCTGTTATTGATTTATTTATACACTACAGGGGCCCCAGCATTTGTACAGTCTCCTCCAAATTAGAGGCACATAATTAATTTAAAGTTTGGCAAAGACAAATACCAATATCTGATTTTAATATTTCTTGTACACTCATCAAGTATGCAACTATGCCTGAAGCCATTCAGCCCTGTGATTGGTTTTAACCAGTCCACGGACGTCTCACCAGCCTTTCCCTGTCACCGAGACTGGCGTGTCAGATGCATGGGGTCATCTGTTGCCAAAAAGAAATCCAATTCAGTTAGTTAGGCTGACACTTTGCATACCTATGGCTGAGTTCTCTGAGATGTAAGAGTGTTTGAGGATTTATGTACTTGGCTTACTGTGCATGACATAGCAAACTACAGCTATGTCCACAGTTCAGGGCCAAGTCTGTATGTGATTTCTCTATTATCTTCCTATCTTCTATTTCCAAGGCTGTTTTTTTCCCTCTGTTGAATTGATCTGTGCCTTCTGTATCCAACATTAGGGGAGGGCAGGGTGTCAGCAGGGCTGTGTATGTATGAGAGACAGACAGACAGACAGAGACAAGAATATGAAGGAGAAGCTGGGTTTTCTAACCACCATCCCATCCACCACTCCAGCTGAGAAACCTTGGTTATAGTGCTTGTATTCAGAGCCTGGCTTTGTAACTCACTGGCGACTCCTTGAACTTCACATAGCTCAATTTCCTCTTCTATAAAGTGTAGATTGAAAATAGATACCTCTGTGCTTGTTGGGAAGGTTGGGTGGAATCATTGAAAAGTGCCTTACACATTTATAAGCCTGTATATGGTGTTCAAAAAATTGTTACAGTTTTATTTTCAAAATTGTTAGTATTTTGTGACTATGGAAATAAAAATTATATAAATATGAGGCAATTCAGAAATGTATAAAATAAAAAATAAATAATCACCATAGATAACACCTTTTCACATTTTGATGTATGTTGTTCCAGCATTTGTTCTACCTATTTTTATATAGTTATAATCATATAGGACACATAACCAACAGAATAATAGCTGTTATTTTGTGAGCACTTAATATGTATTCGGTGCTGAACTAGACATTACACATCCTTTTATGGATCTTTACAACCCTATTCAGTAGGTACTATTATCCCCACTCTATAGATTCTTGTCATGTTGAGGAGGGGCGTGTGCTTAGCCTAGCACCCTAGTGTGAAATTGAAAAGCTTTTCTATATTAAGCCAGCATTTCACTCAGCAACAGCCAAACTAAACACATATTAACAGAAGTAAAGTGCGTGCTCTTGCTCTTGGCTTTTCCCTCCCAGGAGCCCCTTCACCGAAATGCTTCCCTTAGCCTGAATGACGGTAATTTTTCTGGAGGTGGGAACCATGGCATTACTCTCCCTCAGCCTGATTACTCTTAACTGCCTCATATGATTTTTAATCTACAGAATCAGTGATTCTGTTTATAAATGTATGCTAAGCTTCAGAATGAGCTCTTAGAAAAAAAAAGTTATGAGCCTGACCAAGGGATGGATGGTCTAATTGGTGTGTTGTAGTTGACTAAAATTTGGGGTACCTTGGAGACCCCTTGGAACTTTCCACTTGAGATTTGTTGCTCTCTTCATCTGACTCTTGGTTGCAGAACTTTGAACTGGCAATGGCAGTGTGGAGGGCAGAAGTTATGATGGCAGTAGTATGGTGTCATTATGATGAGGGTTGTGTATTGAGGAATGCTGGAATGACCCAGATACTCCTCCTCCAGTGGGGCTCCCCACGGGGATATGCCTCAGGGTGAGAGCGAATGGGAATGGGCAGGACGCTTCGTTGTTAGCTGGGGGCAGACAGTCCCCAGGGCAGGGGCTGGCGAGTGTGCTGGAGCACTGGCTTGGGCTAAAAGCATGGCTGGTCCTCTGCCTCCTTCTACACCCAAACTGAAGCCCTGGCCAGGTTGCTTAGTTGTTGGAGTGCCATCCCGATACACTGAGGTTGTGGGTTTGATCCCAGTCAGAGCACATAAAAGAATCAGCCAACGAATGCATAAATAATTGGAACAATAAATCAATGTCCCTCTCTCTTGCTCATCAATAACTGAAAAGAAATATAAAAAAATAAACCAAAATTGACCACTGGGGACTTTTACAGTTTAAAGGGATGAATGTATTGCCAGGACCACTTTAAATAACATTAGCTTACATTCCTGTTGTAATGGGCCAGGTACTTGACTTGTATTAACTCATTTATGCCTCAAAATCATACTATTGAGGTAGAAACCATTACTATTATTTAAAAATAAGGGAACAGAGGCACGCAGAGAGGACAAGATAGCTGTTACTCTCAACAAGAAAGTTCCTGGAGGGCATGACGACCCTGCCCACTGGCAAACATAGTCTAGCTGGCGTCCTCACTGAATCAGAAGAAAACTAAGGTGGGGGTCAGAGGAGAGCAGGGTAAATTCCCCCTCCTGCTCAACCTGCTGGAATTACCAAGGCGAAGCCATTAGCACCAGTTACTGAGGCTGACCTCGTGGTGGCTGCTCCATGAGCCAAGGCAAATGCTCACCCGAACTCAATCCGAGGAGCCAGCTTCCACAAAACAAAATGGCCTCTGACACCACCCTCTTTCTTTCCGACATCCTGCCCTCCTCTCCTGGCTCCACTTGGCCCACCAGTCATCTGGCCCACGCCCCCTTCTGAAAGCTCTGGTGCCTTCCACTAGGGTAAAGTCACCATCTTTGGGGTCACACACAACTGGATCAAGACCAGCATCAGTGAGTGAGGCCTCTGTGACGCTGGGCAGGCTAACCTCTGTGAACCTCCACTTCCTCTTCCTTAAAGTAGAGATGGTACCTCCTAGCCAGGTGCTGAAGGAGGGATGAGTGTTAAGACCTTAGCTGCTGAAATGTTGCTGATGGCATCTTAGCCACACTTGTGCCCCAGCAGAGGTCCCCTGAATACCCGAAGGTCAGGGAGAACCCAGTGCTGCTGTGGCAGAATTCCAGGGACACCAGCCAGGTGATGTCGGGGCCAGGGAGTTGTCCCCAAGTCCTTGATTCATTCAGACAAAGGCAGAGTTCTCCGCTCTCCTACTTGTGTGATGCTAGAGGCTAGCCACATCTGGTGAAAGGAGGCAGGGCTGGGAACTGGAGAGCTACTCCAAAAGACTTTCAGTATTTGGAGTGTATCCAAGTGCTTTGAAAAATAATTAAATGGTATTTCATTTGAACGTTTCAAAAAATTTTAGGTATTAAAACATCAGTGGTACAGGCCACTTCTAAATGGAATGACTGCTCAACAGCTTTTATATGTAGGAAGGGAGTGCTGAGTCCAGGAGACATATGTTAGTACAAACCCCATAGTCTCAGCACAAGTAAATGGCCTGGTAGAGCAGCTTCACAAGCAATTATTATGGGAAGAATCACCTGGAGATCTTCTTAAACTGCAGAGTGATTCAGTAGGTCCTGGACTGTGCCTGACACTACATTTCTAATAAGTTCAGCTCCCATATGATGCACGTGCTGCTCATGTAAGGGTCCCAGTTTGAGAATCAATGTGAGAAATCTACCTCTGCCTCCTGCGCTTATTTTGGTCCAGTGGGTCATTTACTGAGAGCTCCTGCTCAGATACACATTATCTCTGTTTGTATTTGAATGAGTCCCTGATTATCTTCTCTGTTGTCACAAATGGCCTGATAACTCCCCCAGCTAGAAAAATCTCCTAGTCTTCTCGTGCAGCCCCAACCAGAAATTGCTCCAGGGAGTCGAACTCTGTAACGGTCCCCTAGGCTGCCTCTCTAGCTCGCCCTCTGCTGGTAGACAAGGGTAATTTTTTCTAAACCTTCAGCCCTTTGTGCAGAAGTTTCGTGACATTCCAGAGGTTTATTTCACTTGTCTAGATTTTGGGGAAGTTTTCCACTCTGTACCTTAAAGTAAATCTGTCAGGTGGGGGAGATAAATATTTGATCAACACTTACTAGCGTCTTACCATTCTGTGTGTTACCTGAATTCTCCCCACTCTGACTTCGTTCCCACCCCTCCCAGGCACTTTCTGCACTGGGGTGGGAAGCGTCTACGTGTTACTCACAGCCTGATCATTGCAAGATCAGGAGGAAGCGACAGTTTCCTTCAATCCAGGGTTGGGGCTGATAGTAGAGGCAACACAGACACAAATGTCAGAAGCAAAGAACATTTAAGATAAGCGTGGGGAGATGGGGAGACTCATGCTACCAATCACGTTGTCAGTATTCATTCATTAAAACATTTTAAAATCACCTACCTACTATATGCTAGACTTGAGACCAGGAGCTGAGCACTTCTAACCCCTGCACACAAAGAGACTGTAGCCTTCTAGGGGAAATAAGCATAATAGCTAATACTTACTGAATTTATACAATCAGACAGTGGCTAAGACTGAGTATCCATGTCTGGAGGTAGGGCTAGGATGTCTAAAACAGACAAGGACTGCACGGGCATCTCTGTCCACGTGGGCCCTGACCACATGGCTGAGTTGTGCTGGCTCACACCTTAACAGTCAGAATGGCTGGACATCTTGGATGGCAGTTGACCAGGCAGAAACTGCAAATTTCTTGTGATCTTGCTTTTAAAAGCATACCGCATGCCTGGGTTGTGGGCCAGGTCCCCAGTAGGGGGCGCGCGAGAGGCAACCACACGTTGATGTTTCTCTCCCTCTCTTCCTTCCCCTCATTAAAAATAAATAAATAAAATATTTGTTAAAAAGCATACCACATCAATTCCACTATATTCTGTTGGTCAACACCGTTACAGGTCAGCTGAGATTCAAGGTACGGCCTCTGTGCCAAGGGGGGAGGAACAAGTCACCACACCAAAATTTGCCCCTGAGCAGCCTGGTTCGGACCAGTGTGTGCTCGAGCATTGTGCTGTACTAACCCCCCGGTAACGTAGACCCGGTCGCAGTATGTGCCACTGGTGTAGGTAGGATAACGTGGTGTACGGCCACGGAAGTGATTAGCTCTGCCTCTGTAGGTCGGAGGCTTCCGAAAGGACACACCACACACACGCACGCGCCCTCCCCCAGTGCGGAGAACAGATTGTGACCTCACTGGCTCGGATTTTCTGTAGCCCCTGCATTACGGGACGTGACAAAGGCAAGAGACAACTCTGAGGCATCACGGGGAGACCACTGACTTGGAAATAAGGAGCCACAAAGTCCAGTCCCAGCTCTGCCACGATGTAGTTCTAGGGCTTCAAAAGGAATCAGAAAGCCAGGAAAGGGGAGAGGTAGGAGGCCTAGGCCTGCCCAGAGCGTCAGAGAATGGAATCTCTGACCGTGCTGTGCTCCCCACCCCCAGATTGGAGACCCGCACTTGGTGATCTGCATGGACTGCTCGGCAGACACCATGACCAGCCGCCTTCTCCAGAGAAGCCGGAGCGGCCCGGGCGCGGACCGCACCGCCGCCATCGCCAAGCGCCTTGAAGCCTACTACCGGGCAGCCATCCCCGTGATTGCCTACTATGAGAAGAAAACGCAGCTACACAAGGTAAACCATTTCCCTTCCCCCTCCAAATGAGCCAATTCCCTATTTTTTTTTTTTTTTTAAGAAAAGTGATAAAAACCAGGACAATTTTAGTTAAGGGATCTGGGAATTAGAACTGCACAATTTAGGCCAAAATATGGGTCCCTTACTCTTTTCACTTCTGTTATCAATCAAAATTAAATATTTTTCACCATATGGACCATGAAATCTGGTCATACAGTTTTTCACAGCTGCCATTATAATTGCTGAAAACAACTTCTTTTTCCAAAAAATAGAGTGAGGAAGATGAGAACTAAGGGAGGAAGGGAGGTATGGGTGAGGTGTCAGTTCTGCCTTCTAGACCTGAGCTGAACAAGACTGTCTAAAAGGTCTCTTCTAGATCTAAGATTCAATGACTTTGAATTTCTAGATTTTTACACAGTTCATAAGTGGCACTTGTCTCCTTTGCCTCGATGTCTTGCAATAACTGTTATTGAAAGAAGCAGTGGATGGGGCCAGGAGAGCAGGTAATTAGGTGAAACAGTGAAGATACTGTGGGGAAATGGGTCATGTCCACTTAATGGTGCCAAGTCACCATTAATGTCATGAATTTGGGGAAACTACACAACCCCATTCATTCACTCATGTAATAAACATGGACCAAGCACCTCCTATGGGCATCCATTGCCTAGTGGTTTGAGTGCAGCTAATAAGATGCGGTTCCTGCCTGCAAGAGCTCAGAGTTTCAGTAGGGGATATAGACAAACCTGTGATCACAGCAGGGGGTCCAAACAAGCACCAAGTGATTTACAAGAGCTCTTTAACCAAGTCTAAGCAAGAAGGAAGGGCAGTGGGGGACATCAACTAGGTGGACCCTTGAGGTGGGGAAGATATAAGGGGAGCATGCACTCCCCATGGAAGGATCCCCCTGTGGAAAAAGTCAGGAGGGACAAGGAACTCAGCTTGGCTGTGATATAAAGTGCCAAGGAAAAGACAGATAAGACACAGGGCTGGCAGGCTAACAGGGACCAGATCAAGATGAACCTCATGAGCCCTGGCTAGCGTAGCTCAGTGGATTGAGCGCGGGCTGCGAACCAAGCATCGCAGGTTCGATTCCCAGTCAGGGCACATCCCTGGGTTGCAGGCAATGTCCCCCAGCAACCACACATTGATGTTTCTCTCTCTCTCTCTTTCTCCCTCCCTAACTCGTTTAAAAAAAAAATGAACCTTATGTAGGAGCAAATAACTGCTGTGCCGAAGGGCTTCCGTTTGGAAAGCTCCATCCATCAGCCTTTAGAGAACAGATCCCAAGAAGGTAAGGCTAGGAGACCACTGGGAGGCTAGAAAAGTATTCCAGGCACAAAATCCTGAGGCCCCAAAGAACAATAGGGAGAGTGAAGGTCAACTTCCTGCTATTCACAGTAAGTTCATAAGAGACATCAATTCTTACAGAAGACACCTGTATCTGAGGCAGCTGCAATTGTCAGTTCCTTGGGGGAAGATGTTTGATCATGAATCCTCCATTTTTCAGAATTTAAGAACTTAACCCTGGGTCTAGGCATCTAAAAGGTGTCCCTTGAGTTGATGCCGAGATGTCAAACATGTGGCGGGCATTGCCAGTCTTTCGTTGCACTCTTTCCTGCAGTACCCAGATGTGGCCTTGGCATGTTCTTAGCACAGCTCTCCAAGCAGCCACTAACGATAGGATCTGGTGTGCAAACTGAAACCTCTTTTCTGTGCTTTGTGTAACCTCTGGTTGCCACATAAAACAAAGACTTGGGTCTTTGAAAACAAGCAAACAAAAAATGCATTATACAAGGGCAAGGGCTTAAGGGTTCAGGGTTGTAAAGGCCTTTCCAAGATTAGTGATTTCCACACTTTGTGCAGCCTGGAACATATGCAGAAATTATTCAGACAGAAGGGAATTTCTCCCACTTCGAAGATTTACAGAGGTGAAACAATCCCTAAATAATTCAGTTTAACCATTTTCAGGGTCAGCAAGTCCTGTTGCTCTTTCTCTTGCATTATTCCAACCTAAATTCTCCACACTCGCAAATGATGGGCACGTGGACACAGGGCTAACTAGTTCCCAGACACATCTGAGTTCTGGAGCCCTTAGAAATATCTAAGTCAGTCGGAAAGAAAGTTCCCAGTCCCATTTGGCTCATCTCTTCAGCTTCTCCATCCTGGTGATGCTGGCAGTGGGCCTGTAATGAGGTAACATTTCACAAATATTTAAAACTGCTTTGTAAATATTTAAAAGCGCTTCAGCCCTGACTCCAGTGCAGAGTGGGCTCCAGGCCTCAGGACTCCCAGAGGACCCCCTGAGGAGGCTGCTTTGTCCCATTGCCTCTGCCTGGGCCTGTCCTCCACCAGTGCAGCTGCGGAGTTTTAAAAAACAAAACCAAACGAAAAACTTCCTCCCTGCCTAGATAGTGAAAGGAAGGGTGGAGTGTGGCACCCAGGGAGGTGAGAATTGTTTGTGGGCGCCCCTGTGGGGTTTGCCAATCAGTCAGGAGAGGGGCAGGGGTGTTTTCCAGGGGACAAAGGGAAAGCCTCTGTGCCTTCGTGTTTTCTGGCCTATGGGCTCCTGTCCAGTCTTCTTGAAACAGCTTCATCTCCCTCTGAATTCCAAGTGACAGTTTGTGTCTTCTTCCTGATGCTCTTTGGACTGTTGTTAGCACTTCCTCCCTGTGTCACTGGTTCCTGGGCCCAAAACAGTGCTGTTCACCACCGCTGGGGGCTCTTGGATCATTACTGAGATCTCTTAAAACTAGGTGGGGCTGATGAATCAATTCAAGACACAGGTGGGACAGATCAGTAGCTAAGTGAGACTTACATAGGAATTAGAGCCACATTGTGGTCCAGCCCAGAAAGAGACGACCCTCCACGAGCACTTCACTCTGGCCTCCACGGTGCCCAGGTGACTCCATCAGCTGACACCTGGTCTAATGACAGTCAGCTCCTTTGACCCCAAGCTAGCCACAAAAAAAAAAAAAAAAGTGTGATGAAGTTTCAAACAAAAGTAAAATTAAAAAAAAAAAAGAAATTTCAAACAAAGGTAATAAAAAAAAGCAAAGCAGAATTTGTACAGCCACTGCCTCATTCTTTATGTCGTTATTGTGCCATCATCATACAGTGACATCAGGACTTCTCTTAACATGAACCAAGGGACACAGGCCTGTGCAATGCCGATGGATCCCCTGAGTGAGCGGCCGTTTCCCCCGCTCTCATAGAGCCAGCTTCGCCCTGCATCTGACAGCGTTAGAGCAGAACTTTCCTCCATCCGGCCCCTCTCTCCCCGCACTCAGGGCAGACGGCAGTCATCAGCTGTGGCACTTCTTTCCTACCCAGTCTGGATGCCGCCTCAGTAGCGCTGTGGAAACTCCCAACACGGCAGCGCGACAGTCATGCCCAATGCACTGGAGTTAGTGAACTTAGAAGTTTTCTGAGCTTTTAAGCTTGGAAAGAAGCCTTTTTCCCCCACCAAAATGAGAGAATTTATTATTGAAAAAATGGTTGAAATGTAGCATGTTGGGATGAAAATCACAATGATTGGCCAAAAAAGGGTCCCCAGTAGGGAGAAGACCGGCCCCAGCATCAGAAAGCTGGGGGCACACAGTGAAGCAGCTGCGTGCATGTGAGGGATTTCACCACGAAACCTCTCAGCAATTCACCCTAAAATAAAAGGGACAGACTGGCATGATCCACTGGGCCTGCCACGCTATGATTCTCGGAAAAATATATATATATCATTTCCTTGTAATAAAAGTGACATGTACTAGGTTTAGAAAATTTAGGAAATTAGGTCATCCCACCACTCAGAGGAAACCATTCTGGAGTATTTCCTCCAAAAATATTCTTGCTGTGGATTTTCAAAACATGACTGTGACCACAGATACATTACTTAGGGCTCCTTGGCTGTAGGAGGCAGGCAACAGCCCCAGCTGGCCTAGCCCGAAACGCACAGCGTAATGGTAGAGGTGCGTGACCCGAGGCTGGAACGCAGCAAGCAGGCCCCGCAGGCTGTGGGACCCGGCTCCCCGCTGCCTCTGGCCAGTGTCTTCTCTCTGTCTCTCGTCCAGAAGCCAGAACATGGCCACCCTGCAACTACCCCGTTCCCATGGCACCTCAAAACCTCCGAATTCTGGAAATGTTCTGATTAGTCTTGCTTTGCTCAGGGTTTCCTCTCCTGTCCTTTAAGCCAAGGCCAGGCACATGCGGTCACATGGGGCTTTTTCATTTGTCCTGTGGCTATTATTTTGAGTGAAAACTCCATGTCAGATACTATTCTTGGTGCTGGGACACAGCAGTAAATAAGACAGAAAAGCGACCCCCATGCACACACCGAAAAGAGAAAAATAGACAAGAAAGTAAAGTGATTTCTAATAGGATAAGCTCTGTGTGTAAAACCAAATAGACTGCGTGTTGCGGGTGGGTGTTTTAGGCGGTTGTCTGGAAGGCCTCTGAGGACGCCGCGTTTGAATTCGGACCTGACTGAGACAAGCGCGTTTCCTAGGGCTCTTCCCTCAGAACTGGGCGAGGGACAAGAAATTCCCAGAAGGGAAGGGCGTGCTGTGAACTTGGGGGAAACCCAGGCATAGCTATCTTAAGTGGCATATACAAAGTTGTATAAATTGATATTTTAAACCTCTCTTTTTGTTAAGTATAAAAGTAACAACTACTTCTTTTTTAAAGAAACAAACTAGAAAATTTAAGAGTATGAAGATAAAAAATTATCCAGAATTCTTGCATCCAAAGATAAACACTCATGAACATTTTTGATGTATTTTCTACATTTATTTTTCTCTGTTTTGTCTGTATGTGTTGCTCATGGAATAATTAGCCCACAAACACCCCAGGCCACTGAGGAAGAGTGCCTGATAACAGGTGATATCAGTCCCTGCATTACTTACAGTATTAACCGTTAAATAAATGAAAAGAGAGGCCAGCGACTCATTAAACAAGCATTTTACACATGCCGAAAATCAAGTTCTTTGGCAACTCTGCTTTTGTAAAGGAGAAAATAAACATTTTGTTCAGCAGTTCTTCTGCCCCAGTGTGCCAGCTCTGTAAATGGTTTAGCAATTTTTAGTAAGTCCTAAGACACTACAGTACCGTCATTGTTCTGGGTGGTCATCCAACCTGACCGCAGACTATTGTGAACTGAGGAGAGCAGTGCAGCTCCTGGTGCTACCATGAAAGGAGGGGAAGCAGAAGGCACCATAAGCCCTGGTCAGGTGGCTCAGTTGGTTGGAGCATTGTCCTATACACCAAAAGGTTGTCGGTTTGATTCCTGGTCGGGGCACGTACCGAAGGCAACCAGTAGATGTTTCTCTCTCATATCAATGTCTCTCTCTCTCCTGTCCCACCCACTTCCTGTTTCTAAAATCAATCCTTGGGTGATATGCTTCTTTTAAAAAAAGAAGAAGGCACCATAAGTCAAATTTCACCCCGCGGATGCAAAATCCAATTGTGATCAACTGGATTCCTAAGTTTGGAGCCTAACCCAAGCAAAGAAAAGCCCAAATTACCTTCATACGTTGAACTCTCTGTACTTGAATTCTTAATGTGGACTCTTCTTTCAGTTGGCTAAAGTACCTTCCGCGCGTTTTTAGTTCAGTTTCTCTGCGGATGCCTGAGAATATCATTACAGGGGCTTTACACGCCAGTGACGGTTTTGTGATATTTTCCTCTCAGTAATCAGTGAGCGTTGCTCCGCCGTCTTCAAGCAGTCCCTGTGGTGGAGGAAAGGCAAAGACAAATTTGGAAGTGCACTTTTTTCTAATCGGTATCTTTAGAGAAATGTTTTAATTTTTTTTCCTGTAATTGAAAACTTGTGTCCAGATACAGGTCTGCGTTCACCCCTGCGGGCATAGGTCCATTTTTAACACCCCTCCCAAAGTGTTCTGTAATTATTCCCTGACTTCTCGATGTACTCTTGTCCTTTGTTTCCCCTCAAGATTCCTCAAAAACACAAAATTCTTGGGTCTCCTCTCTCTTCCTGCTATATCAGCTCTGACCAATAGAAATGTAAAGTGAGTCACATATGTAATTTCCAGTTTTCTGGCAGCCACATTTTGAAAAATAAAAACAAACAGGTGACACTGATCCTGGTGAGTCTGGGAATCGGCGTGTTGCATGCTGACAGCACATCTCAGCGCAGGGCAGCCCCCGGGGGGTCACCGGTGACACACCGCAGGGACTTCCGTAAGGGGCCACAGCTCTTCATCTGCTGGATAGCCCTCTCCACTATTTAATTTTTTTTCAGAACTTTTGGTTATCTACTTTCTAGGAGAAATCCCAAACTTGCCTTTCCTATTACCAATTCAGCTTTTCGTGCCATCATTCCTGTTCTCCAACTACCACCGTCGACTTCAATTCTTGTGTGGGATTTTTGTTTGCTCACTTCTTCACCTTAGCTTAGCCTTTCCATCCACTGCCTTTCAGTCAAAGTCTGTTCTCAGGTCGTGACTTCCTGCCCTTATTTCATAACTGCCTGTGTAAGCCTCCCATGTGTGTGCGCTGTTCACAGAAACCACAGTAAACAGGAATCATCTCCCTGTGCGTTCTCATGGTGCTGTCTCTTTCTCCACCTTTGAACTTACCATGCTTTGTTATAATTACTTCTTTACTTTTCTGTGGCTGCCAGTGGAAAATGAACTTTTATGTCTGTCTCGTTCACAGCTGTACACCCTGTGTGCTGCACAGTGCCCGGTACAGGTGGCAGAGGGTACTCAGTAAATCCAGGGGAGGCAAAAGGAGGTTTGTGGTTGTTTGTATGGAAAAGAATACAATAATTACTCAATAGTAATACAAACATAAACTTGTATCATGTACTCTCAACTACAGACCTACTTTTACCCACCCCTGTATTTACTGTTGAATATTTAAAAATTTTTATTTGAAATTTTCCATTTCTGTTGTTTATGATTTTTCAGAGGTCTTCTTATCTTCTGAGTCACGATAGTTTTTTTTTCCCTTCAAAAACTTCAGTTCGCCTTAAGCTGACTCACCATCTATCCCCGATCACGTATTGCTGTATGACAAACCACCCGGATGCAGCGCCGTCGAACAACAAACATGACTGTGCATGCGTGCCTTCCGTGCATCAGGAATCTGGAAAAGGCCCAGTGGGGATGGGATGGCTTCCCTCAGCTCCCCGGGTGTGGGCTCCCGCAGTGGCTCCCACGGCAAGGGCCGCTGTCTCCAGTCCGAGACAGTCCCATTCGCAGGTCTGGTGCCTGGCCTCAGAGGGCTTGGCTGGAACTGTCAACCAGAACTCCTCCCATGGCCTCTCTAGAATAGCTTGTGCTTGTCACAGTGTTGCTCCTGAGTCCCAAGGTGGCGCCCCAGGGAGTGAATGTTCCCAGAGACCAAGGCAGGAGCTGCAAGTTTCCCGACCTGGCCCAGGAAGTCACACAGCATCGCTTCTATTACACTGGTTATAGGAATGCCTCTAGGGTCAGGTTCAAGGGGAGGGAGATCATACTTTGTCTCTTGATGGGTGAGTGGCAAGGTCACACTCAGAAGAGTATGTGGGGTGGGAGATATGGTTGCAGCCACCTTTGGAAACTATAACCTGCCACATCCTTCAGCTCAGGGTAGAGAGGGAGGAGACGCCTCCAGACTCACAGGATGTGCAGACTGTGGTTAATCTTGCTTTCTGTGCCCTTGAGTACCAACAGCACTCGGCCTGTTCACGTCCAACCTTCATGGGAAGGCACCACTGGGGAGCACAACTCCCCATCTGCTCCCCAGCACCTGGGAGGCTCACACCTAATGTGCAATTTTGGGGCTGTGTGCGGAACAGGGACCCCTACCACCCCTCGATGTGCGTCCACCCACAACTCTTCCTGCTTGCCCCTCCTGCACCACGAGGGGTAGTTTGGACTGCGCCCATCCTCCTCGGGTGTTCTTTTGGTAATACAGTCTTAACTTATCAAAAAAGATGTCCTGGGTGGGTGGTGTGGAGCACAGGGAGAATAACTCTTGCCCTTGAAAGTCATGGCCATGTAGCAGAAAGACAGATTCCTGCTTTTCTGGTTATTTTCTAAGTCAGGAGCACATGATGGAATCTACTTCCATTGGCAATAGGTCAGATCTCCTGAGACTGTTAATTTCTCCTGGGTCTCCACGGGTGCTCTAGTGGGATGTTGGAGGAGGCTGTATGAAGGGATGCGTGTCAGTGCCTCATGGCCCAGGAGGTAAGGGAGTGGGGGGACTGTCCCTTGAGAGTCTGTGAAGATCAAATAGGCTAATACTACCATCGTGTACACATTTCTCTGAAATATCTGGAAGTCGATACATATTGCAATAATGTTTCCTTTTTAATGGTTATGTAATAGTCCATAATGTGGATACTCTATTTACTCCACCAGTTTATTTCCCATCTGGTTGTATTTGTCTGCTACTAACAACCATGCAGTAAATAAATGCCTGGATAAAGGCCTTGGCTTCTGGTTGAAGAGACACAGCTCTGTTGAGCAGAGGGTTTTTTTTAAACCCACCTGTTTCTACTTCCCTTAGTTTCCATATTGCCCCGAGAAGAGGTCTTTGAACATAGAAAAGCTTTGGGATTTCCCACTTCCTGGATGTTTGGCCCCTTTTATCAATACCCCACCTCAGTTTAGTTTACTTCTCAGTCTAGAGCCTGAAGCCTCAATCTGGATTCAGTCTGGACCTGCCCGGGGGGAGTGCCACTAGCAGCCTGGATTTGGAGGGGACCCTCCCTCCAGCCTGCCAGCCCGTAACACGGAAATTCATGAAGGCAAAAGGGCATCAAGGAGCCCTGAGGTTTGTCCTCTCACTTGACCAATGAGGCATAAATCTTCCATCTGTCTCTGAGAGACTTACAAAACTCCTTTATGATTCTGCTTGAAATAGTCTTCTCTACACCCCCTCCCTTCCTGATTGTGAGACCTTCACTGGATTCCCGCAAGGAGCTTTGTTTGATTCAGTGCGATACTCTCTGTAGCCCTGTGGCCCTGCAGAGACGTGCTGTGCTCAGCGCTCCTCTGTGTCCTTCCAGAATAGCGGGCAGAAGAGAACACCAGGCCTTTGCACTCCTCTGTGCGCATTCTTGATCTCCGTCCTCTGTGGTTGCTTCAATCACATGGCAGCGGGTTTGACATTTGCTCATATCAGGGCAGTCAGCGCCTTTACTTCACTTTAACTGAGAACGTCTCCAAGAGCTACTGCCATGGACTCCACCAGCAGAGAATTGGTGCAGCTCCATCCAAGGGCCCTGGCATCGTCAGACATTGACGGGGCATCTCTAATGTCCAGGGCCTGGTGCTTAGCGCTGGGCATTCAAAGGGGAAAGAGACTCATGAAACTCTGCACCCACAATAAGGTGGTAAATACAGTCCTAGGGTTCACAGAATGTTCCAGGTCTTTGGGAGCACAGACCTCCGTCCTGGAAAGGTAGCTAAAGGCTTCAGAGAGGAGGACTTTTGAGCTGGATCCTAAAGGATGAGCTCAAGCTCACAAAAGGTGGAGAGGGGACAAGGGCGCTGACACATAAAAGAGCCCAATAATCTTAGTACAAGATTCGGGGCCAACATGGATTAATGCATAGCAGACTGGACTAAAAGGCAAGGTCAAGGCAAAACTGTGAAGGGCCTTGAGTCCATTCATTCTTTCAATAGATTTTCTAGACCAGCATTGTCCAATAGAACGATAGTGTGGGCTACATCTGTATTTAAAAAGTTTTAGTAGTCATATTAACAACAGCAAAAAAATAAAAAGAAACAAATATAATTAATTTAATAATGCATTCTACTTAACCTAATGTATTCAAAGTATTATTTCAACATGTAATCAGTATAAAGTTATTGAGATATTTTTACATTCTTTTTTAATGATGTCTTCAAAATTTGGTACTTAAGTATATCTTAATGAAGATGCTAAATTATCATCAGAAATACTAACATTGTATTTGTATTTCATAAAACTTATGGTTGAAACAGATTTCACATACTCCAGTTGTTCCAACATATATTTTAATTTTCTACTAACTGAGTTAAATACCAGTTTTAAAAGTTAGATTAATTTCAATTACATAGTACCAAAGCTTCCATTCCTTAGTTGTACTGGCCCCTTCCAAGTGTTCAGAAGCCACCTTTGGCTGCTGTCTTGGATAGCACCGTTCTAGAACAACCTAGAAAGTTTGCACTAAATATGCAGATAATGGAGGGGACCATTTTAAACAGGGAAATGACTGATTAGTTAGGTTTTAAGAAAGTCACTTTGAGAAAGGATAGATTTTTCATGTCTGTAAGAAGATCTGGTTGTCAAATTTAAATTCCAGACAGGATTGGGAGGAGGAGAAGGAAAGTAGTACCTTGTGACATTTTAACTAGGCGAACGGCTTGTGTTTGGGGAAGTCCTACGCACAGAGAAGCCGTAAACACGCAGATTGTAATCCATCCTCGGATTGTTGCTAACACTTGACCTCCCATCTCTCTAAAGTGAAGGTGTGTGTGCTCCTTCTCTTCATGGCCTCGTGGATGAGGAGCCACATGTGGCCTGACCAGATTTGTAACATGGTGGCTCCCCAGGAGCAGTCTTCACACAAGCTTAAATGTGAAAAATGCAGCTAATGGCTGTCCCCAGCGGTGCCCAGGTGCTGCACGTTCAGGACATCTGCCCTGGCCGAGCCCCCGCGGCTGTCCTCTGGCAGTGAAGGACCCCGTGGTGTGAGGCTCTGCTTGACCAGAGGACGACATTAGAAGAGGAGGAAGGTGCTCACTCACCGATCATAAACCACTCTGTGACAGCTTGCGTTTGTCCCAGAAGCCCCATGGTGCCAGACATCAAATGCAAAACTAAAAATCAAGCAATCTTTTCAACAGTGGGAAAATTCAGGAAAAACAACTGGATCTAGACAGCATTTGAACCCGACAACTGTTTTATGGTTTCTAGTTCACAGAACTCAAGAGGAAAAAAGGCAAAACACGTGACTCCCGAAATGGTGTGACCGCTTTCCCAATGTAGCAGTGCATTTCCACTGCTGATACCCTGCTCCACCAGTTAGGTGAAAACTCAGAAATACAGCCAGATTTCCTGTTTGTTTGCTTTTAGCTATTTTATTTTTAAAAATCTTTTTTAAAGATTTTACTTATTTATTTTTAGAGGGTAAAGGAGGGAGAAAGAGAGTGAGAGAAACAGCAGTGTGTGGTTGCCTCTCATGTGCCCCCAACTCCAACCCCAGGCGTGTGCCCTGACTGGGACTTGAACCTACGACCCTTTGGTTTGTAGGCTAGTGTGCAATCCACTGAGACACACTGTCCAGGACTAAAAAATCCTTTTGTATACCAATCAGAACATCTCTTAGTGGAGGATTTTATATTAAGTCTCAGACCAAAAGCCACTTACCTGGTTTTCAGTTAAATGCATTAAAACCTCATACATTCTGACTCTGATCATTCAGAACTAGAGATCTTTTAGGAAAAGGACATCATGAAACTTACTTTTCCTATTCATGGAAAAAGAGGATTGCTGTAAATTAATACAAGCATTGATTATGGAGCAAAAACTTACTATTGCAAGACACCTTATTTTCAAGTTTTAAGTCCCCTTCACACAAAACCACCAATATGCTAATGACACAGCATTTCTGTCTGTGCACTAAGGATGCCTAACACTAGCACCTGGTTAGCTGGTTTAAATCAGCTGGCGTTGTAGCAGTGACAATGGTTCCTATAATTTAGAAAGCACTTAGTAAGTTGGGGTTACACAGTTACACATGAAAATAGACAAGCTACATAGTGTTCTAAAATATCCCCGCATGGGCATTAGAGGAGCGGGAGAATGGACACTGAGATTCGGGAAATGCCCAGGTAATCTGTGGAGAGCAGAGGGAGGAACGGGCACGCAGACGGAAGGCTTTGGCCCCGCCAGGTCAGCTGGGCACTCTTTTGCTTCATAAAAACCCAATCCATAGCTTTCCCAACACACCCACAGCGCATACACAAAAATTCTCTGATTTTTTTTTCAAAGTTGCCTCACTGCCTCTAGAATTTTATCCTCAGAGCTGTGCTTCTTGGGACTCACGATCCCAGATAGCTTCATAGATTTCCCACTCACTGAAGTCAACGGCTGCTTCTTCCACCTAGAAAGCCCAATTATTTGATTTTCATCTTTAAATTTCCTCACATCCTTGGGCTCTACAGAGGCTCACATCACAGCGTGTCTGAGTGACAAATGAGGACCTTTTTGTTTATTTAATTAAATAAATAACTCCCACATGTAAGCCACAAAGCAAAATCAGTTGTATGGTTTGGGGTGGAAATAGAAATTGGAGACGGTCCAGTGAAAGCCCTCTGCACCTCCCAGCCCCTCAGAAAATACCTGGCTTTGCCCTTCGGGCACTTGTGCTTATTAGCCCTGTCTTCTGAACCAAGTTGCCCTGTATTATTAGAAAGAATCCCATCTCCTTACACACAGTCCAGACTGTGGGTCAGGAAATGGGCTCCAGGAGGGAGGGAGGGAAGCAGGAAGGGAGCTAGTAAACCAGGATGGCAGTCAGGTGACAGCAGAAGTGATTTTTTTTTTAAGGTAAATCAGTGAGTACAAAGCAGTTTGGCTTCAGTGGTAAAGTTCATTATTCTAAAGGATAGTTACTCCTTTCCCTGGGAAGCCTCCGTACCTCCCTAAGACTGTGTAAGGTGCTTCTTTACAGCCCCGAGTTTACCAGCTTGCATCTTCCTGTGTCAATTCCGGTAATTGTCTGTCTCCGCCCTTGAGCTGGGAGCGCCTGCGAGCCGGACTGTGGTGTTTTACTCAACTCTCCCTGTCTCAGCACAAATGCATCGTTCGCACTGGGAAACGGTGCTGTCTGAAAGGACCAGGAGGGCGAGGCCCAGCAATCGGCAGGGTGTTGTGAGGGGGAAAACATGGCAACGGCTAAAAGCCGGCCCCCCAGATGGAGACCCTCGAGCCAGAGAAACAAGTTGCAGGTGGCTATCTCTGGGTCTCCTGCACGGAGCAGGTTTGACACATTTATGGGGGGTAGGAGTGCTTACACGTTTTTCAGTTTCACTTTTAATCTTTTCTTTATTGTGAGAAATATCCATGCAGGAATGCCTACAAGAAATACATGCACTTCTAGGAAGAGTAAATGAACACGTGTCATTACCACAAAAGTCAGGAAATAGAGATCACAGAAATCTCCCCACCCCCGCATCCTCTGATCACATCGTCTGTTCTCTTCCCAAAAAGTGACCACAATTCTAGCTTTTCTGATCATCATTTCCTTGCTTGTTACGATTTTCCCACCCAGGTATGGATCCCTGATGGCTACAGTTTAGCTTTGCTGGTCTTCTAGCTTCCTGTTAATCCGTACAGCATGCTTTGCAGACAGACGCGCTCCCCTCAGACTGCGATGGGCCCCTGTTGTGAATGTAGCTCTAGCTTGTTTTTCATTGCTGGAGTATCCCATTATAGGACTGCGCCACAACTTTTTCCACTTAAAGATAGAATATTTCATTTTACAAACAGAGATATATGTAGGGTGTCTCTACCTGGTTTCCTCAGGCAACTTACCTGGCCCAGAACTTAACTGCCCATCTGTTCCCCTTGAAACGTGCTGCTTCTCCTGTATTCCCTCTCCTTTAGAGGAACCGCCTGGTGCTCAAGCCAGAAACGGCGTGTCCTTGATGCTCCTTCAGTTCCCATCGGTATTCAGGCACCATTTCTGTGGTGGCCTTCTTTCCATTCCTCCAGCTGTCTTCTCTCCCTCCTTCTGCCCTCAGTTAGGCAGGAGCTTATGCCACGACTTATTTAGCCACCTACTGCCAAAGGACTTTTGCAGGCCTTCCAGTTTGGGGCTGTTACAAATAGTGCTTCTATAAACACTGATGTATTTATCTTCTGGGATATTCAAATGTATTGTTTTGAAAATTTATTCTACCACTGAAATCAGTGCATCCCTAGCGTTGTGAAATCGAAACTAGTTTGCCCAAAGAAGGCAGATGAGAGTTGAAGAAATTGTTGTTTCTCGAAGTGGGGTCCACGATGACCCGCATCAGTATCATCCAGAGCAGGGGTGCCCAACCTTGTGGTGTCTCTGGGCCACACTGGAAGAAGAGTTGTCTTGGGCCACACATTAAATACACTACATGTAATCACAAAAATAATTGCATGTTTTACTTAAACTTATGATTTTGTGTTGAGCCGCACTCATAGCCATCCTGGGTTGCATGCAGCCCATGGGCCATGGGTTAGACACCCTGATCTAGAAAATTTGTTAAGTAGGCAATTCAGAAGGCCAAACCTGCCAAATGAGAACCTCTGGAGATGAAGCCCGAAAAAGCTGTATTAAACAAGCTCGCTACCCATTCCTCCCTTCCCGTGAGTCTTAAATGGATCCTTAAGCCTCTGCTTGCTTCGGATGTTACCTGTGATGGGACGAATCTCAGTGGTTGGCATGTTAGGAAATCCTAAGTGAGGAAGGGGAAGTGGTGCCCTCATGCCCAGAAAATCAGCTCCCTCCCTACTTCCTCTGGTGTTGGCTCTTCGCACTGGTGTATCAACAATCCCCAGGTGGACTCTGTCCTTAGCACACTGCAAGGTGAGGCCCCAGCCTACACTTTACAACCCCCCACCCCACTCTGCTCTGCAGCCCTCAACCTCGGCCCCAGTTCCTTCCTATGCTGCTCCAATGCTCCAGAACACGCACAAACCTCATGTCCGCCAATTCCAGTCTTTCCATGACACTTCACAGTACTTACCTCAACAGGGCACCTACTTTTGTTGTTTTAAATAGACTTTATTTTTGAGAGTTTTAGGTTCAGAGCAAAACTGAGCTGAGTTCTCATATACCCATCCCCAAACACACACAACCTCCTCCACTATCAACACCCCACATGAGCGGTACATTTCTTACAATCTATGAACCTACATCCGTGTATCATAATCACAAAGTCCTGTTACTCCAGGTCTTGACAGATGTATGGCATGTGTCCACCCCCATACAGACCGAGTAGTTTCACCACCACACAAACCCTGTGTCCCACCTATCCGTTCCTCTCTCCGTGACCCTATCTTTTTACTGTCTCCTAGTTCTTCCTTTTCCAGAATGTCACACAGTACATAGTCTTTTCAGATGAGCTCCTTTCACTTAGTAATACGCATTTTAAGTTTCCTCCACATCTCTTCATGGCTTCATAGCTCATTTCTTTTGAGTACTAAATAACGTTATGTCGTCTGGTTGTTTACCCAACTAGTGCAAGGTGTCTTTGGTTGCTTCCAAGTTTTGGCAATTATGAGTAAAGCTCATAAACATTCCTGGCAGGTTTGTGTGTGGACACACTTTCAGCTCCTGTGGGTAAGTATCAAGGAGTGAAATGCTGGACACATGGTAAGGTTTACTTTTTTTAAGAAACTGACAAACTGCCTTCCAAGTGGCTGTACATCATTTTGCATTCCCATCAGGCAGGAGTGAGTGTTCCTACTTTCCCACATCTTTGGCAGCTTTGGTGGTGTTGGTTGTCTGGATTTCGGCCATTCTAATAGGTGTGCAGTGGTATCCTGTCATTTTAATTTAAGCACATAGTTTTTCAATTACTTCTCTGGTTTTGGTGTCTTACTAAAATTTTGCACAGCAAGTTATAAGCAGGTAAGTTTTTATTATTAAAAAGGTCTTATTTACAACTGTTTCGTAACACGTTCTTTTTTTCCCTTTTAAATATAGATCAATGCTGAGGGGACACCAGAGGAAGTTTTTCTTCGACTCTGCACAGCTGTTGACTCTGTTTTCTGAAGACAAAGTGCATGTATGTTAGAGAGAGTGGAGACAGAAAAATATGAAAAGGTTCATACCTTAACAGTGTGTTTCAGGTTAAACCTTTTGTATCCCCTTGAAATCCTGACATTGCTGTTTGCTTCCCAGCTTGACCTGTCTGAGGCGCCTGGAAACCATGCATGGTGCATTTGATATCACCCAACCTCTTCCCAACTCAGACCGAGGTCAATACTCAGCGCACACACTTTTCCATCGTGCAGGCAGCACCTCAGAGCTAAGGTAGAATGAGGTCAGTCTGCCAGTTGTGCCCTCAGGACTTGAGCTAGAGTCTGATCATCTGGTTCTCCTCTCATCAAACAGGTGATTGATTAGCATCTGTAACTTCCCCATCGTTATCTTCCTTCCTGTCCCCACCAGGATCTGATGAAGGCCCTTCACACTGGGGGTGGTGGGAAATAAGCCGGGGTATCTTCCTCTGGTAACTGTTTCCTCAAGTCTTATCTACTAGTAGCTCAGAGCCCGAGATTAGGTTGACAATAAGAGTTATTGATTTAGAAATCTGATTCAATTTCAAAACTCTTTTAAAAAATGTGAAATTGTATGGTCTTTCCAAGACAGCAAAACCCAGACTAGTCACCAATAACATTTCTCTACCCCCTTTTATGAAACTAGCTACTTGGAATACTGTCATAATGGCTAAAAGAACCAACCATGGAGAAAACTGCCTGACCTGTTTTATACCTGGGCGTGCACTTTGGCAATTATACGTCAATGCAAATGACCAAACGTAATTTAAAAGCATGAGGTGGTTTATTATTACATTCACTGGACTGATGTCAACTTAAAGCGTTTTGATTTTAAATGATCACCTATTTACTTAATAGTTGCCCAGACAAGTACAGTAATAGTAATAAAAGTGATGTGGGAGGAGCATGTCAGTACACAATGTTTAACAGATCCTGATGCTATTATTTGTTTCATATGGGCCTTTTCCAGGGGTTTGCAAACCTTATCATACCCAAATGTGTAACTGTTTTTTCGCATCAAACCAGTGAAGTCTGGGTTCTCTTTTGTGCTATCAGTTGCCAAAATCAGAGTTTCTTATGTATTCTACTGGAATAACTGCATCTTCCTCTATTCAGTCACAAGAAACCAGTTTCTGTTTGCATGATTTTTTTTTCTTCAGTGGTTGTGCAGATAAGAATCCATTTCTGGGACAAAACTGTATTTTTAAAGTCATTTTTTTCTCTTGCAATAAGTATGAACAAATAAAGTAAATGGAACACATGATAACTTTTTCTATTTATTTGTAACTCACATCATTCCGGAAAGGATTTGAAGCTTTATTCCAAACAGAATCAGAAGCAAACACAGTAATAGTTGAGATTTACGATATGCTCATATGGTTTTAATTTTGGCCATAGATCAGTTTTGAGCTATTACAGAGAGAACTCTCAGTATATTCATGACACATGGTAATTTTCGTTATTTCCTTTTTTTCTAGCAGTCACTCGTAAACAGAAATGTCAGTGTTTGCTAAAGAAGAAATTAAATTTCTTTGGTTACAATTATGCCTCTACCAACAAAAGGGGGCATGTTCCTACCATTCACACAGCTGTCAAATACTTTACTACTACCCCAAGTTGTCACACACTTTATAGGGGAGCCAAGGAGTATTTGAGCAAATTAGAAAAAGACAGTTACAGGATGAAAATGATCAGTTGTACCAGAAAACACAAGATGACTTGACTCTTCATAGGGATTAACATTCTTTGAACACATACCACATATTGGCAAACACAGTCCATGCTCACCACTGCTTTGACAGCTTGGGTAGGTGAAATGAGATATCAGGGCAGCAAACTGTAGTTGCCTGCCCTCCTGAAAAAATAATCAGCAGGGGTAAATGGCTTTGCCCCTGGACAGTATCTAGAGGTGTAAATCGAGTCTTCTATACTACTGCTAAAGCACATTACTGATCTGAATGGCTTGAAATGACATCACAACTTTAAAGTCATAGGATTTTAAAGCAGGAAGGGACCTTAGAGGTCTCTGCCTAGTAGGAGAGCTTGTGAGTACATACGTAGAAGACGTCAGAACACGGTCCAAACTCCTTTACAATGATCTGCTTTCAAGGCCTCACCCATGTGGCCCTGTACCTCCCCACCCCATCAATCACCACTGTCCTCTTGCTCCTTTGGCTAATCGACAAGAGCCCACTTAATACTGCCTCGGCAGGCCAAGCTCTTTACTGGTCAGGGCCCTTGTCTGCCTCCTGCCTGTTCCTCCAGGTATCTGCAAGGCCAATCCATTCAGGTCACAGCTTAAACTGACCCTTGTCATTGAGGCGCTTTTTCATTATTCCTTCTAAAATGGCAGAATGGTCCCCATTCTTCCATTTTTCTTCAAGCATTATTTTTCTTCATTAGCATTTATATCTGCCTAAAACTACCTAATTTTTATTGTTGGTCTTCTGAATTAGACTAGTAAACTCCACAATAGCAAAGCTTAGTATGCTCAGTCCCACAGAGAATTACTGAAAGCTAACATATAATCCTCAAAACTTTGGTTTTATCATCTACACAGTGGAGATGATAATAGTAAGCAACCTTACAGAGGTGTTAAGAAAATTAAACAACTTAATAATACATGTAAATTATTAACTAGTTCTTAGTATTCAATAAAAGGTGGTTCTTGGTCAACATTTACTGAGTGCCTCACTCCCACAATTGGCACTAGGACCCCGAATTTCCACTCTACTGCCCTTTCTATTACATCAGTCTAAAACCATGGCCAAGAATGAAGGTGCATGGTCTAACTAGGGTCGCAGTGAGAACCCAAATCTCAGCCACCAAGGTAACCACATCCTCCAGATAACAAAGGACTCAATTCTTCAGCCCTCGCAGAGCCCTGTAAAGTAGATCTACTGAGGTAAGCCCTCTGTGGGTCCTACAGACACGCTCAGGCATGTGGGGGTGTGTCTCTTACCTTCCTAGAGAAAAAAATGTAATTCTGTAATTCTCTAAAACATTGGTGATACTACCAAAAAATATTTACCGAGAATCTAAGAACTAGGTCCTAGTAATAGACATGGATGGTCTCTGTCCTCCTAGAGCTAAATACGACACCACTCTCAAAAATCCACTTAATAAGCTGTAAGAGAACTGTGGGGGTGGGGGAGAAACTGTTTCTTTTTGTGGGAACTAAACAGAAGCACATTCTTCATCCAGGTAAGACATAAAAACAAAATCCTTTGCAGCCGAAACGGAACAATGCCTCTGTAAACTTGTGAAGAAACGTGCTTGTTACCTAGACACTTCTAACCCTGAACAGTGCGCCTAGAACAATAGCCTTCCAGCTTTGTTATCCACAGTGAAAACTAGTTTATATAGCATGACTAGAAAAGCCATTTCACAAAACATTTATCCTTACTACACGTGATGTAATACTTCCTCTATTTCTTTTCTTTTTTTTTTTTAATGTTCCTCATACCTCGGAAAATTGTGTTCAAAAAACAAGGCATACTATTAGGTTACGTGAGAGGCACCAAACATGCGCGGGAACAAATTCTACCTGAGGCAGGAGACACAGGTCTTAGTCCCAACTTTGCCTAAAGCCTCATGGTCACATTTGCTACTATATTAGGGTATGCAAATTATATGCATGCGTGTCTAAGTCAACACAGCAGACCGTTTTAGTGCTTCTCCTTCATCCACAGTATGTTTCTCCATTCTGTGCTATAAACCTAGGCCTGTGCTCAGGTTTGTACTCTAGGAACTACACTGCACCAGGAAGAATGAATGCAAGTCCACCCCTGCCCCCTCCAGCTCCACCACCTTCCTGACGTCTGATACCAGGGTAAATAGGGGAACTAGGCAGACACCGACTCTGGGGGAATTTGTCTAAGTTAAAATCCAAGCGACACCTATCTGCTAACTGTATGACCTTAGGCAGGTTATGTAATGTCTCTGACTAGAGTTCTTCATATGAGAACAGAATAAATTAACCTGCCTCATAAGGTTGTCAGAATTAAATCTGTTACTACATGCTTGCGTGGCACATAGTGAGCACTGTATCAATGTTCGCTATTATTATTAAGTGCACATCACACCAATCAAAACCTCCTCTGCCTAAACCTTAAAGCTGTGGTTTTAGATGTCATTAAAAGTTCCTTCAGTTCTTATCAAATAACTTGAGCACATTATTTCAGGAAATACTATATATGACCTACTGAATACTACTTAACAAGCAATGCTTTAATAAGTAGGTCTCTTGTCTCTTCGCAGCTAACACTTCTTTGTAGGAGATGGAAGGCCTACTAGCAGATGACAGCCCTGGGGCCTCCTGCAGTCCTCCAATTAAAATAACACATTACCTACCACTACTACCCTGTAGGGCCTTTTAAAGCTATAAGGACTATTTGCTTGGAGCTGAAAAAATGCAAAACAAACACATCTTTGCTCAAGCAGAAAATAATCCTTTGTTCCTCAAAATTTTCAAAACCCTTGAAAAATACATTTAAGTAGACTTATTTTGTCTGTTCTGTCTACATAACTGTATATCATTCATAGACCTCTTCTGAAGCATATTTCACACTTTGTGGGATTTTTGAATGGATCCGAAGGGTTCTCCAAAACTAACTGGTATTGCTTTTATACAAACATGGAAGTTAGAGAAGTTAGCATCAAGTGTCTTGGTGCAAGCTGAAGGTAAGTCTTCTGGTATATTCACTTAACATTTAGTATCAAAATGCCCAGACTTCTAGTGAATCCCCTTCTTCTTCCCCCAATGAATAACCCCAGGGTGAGAAGTTAAGCTCAAGTCCATTTCCTTTTCTTTCTGATAAGAATATATTTTATCAACATGATCAGTAATCTTTAATATATTATGTTAAAAATCTCATATTTCTATATTTAAAATTATATTACTTTTCTGAATTAAAAGTATTCAGGATATGATTTCAGTACCCTACAGTGTGGCAAAGAGGGCTGGTAAATAATGTTCTGTTAATTTAAAATCAGAAAAAATGGGAAACTGAAAATTGTGTCAGTATAATACTTAAGCAATGTTTATACTGTCTTTCCCAATAGTCAATAATAATTTCCAGGGAATACAGTGATTCTCAAAAACCACCTACTTATATTAAATACATGGGGGGCTTATTTTCGTCAAGAAAGAATGAGTAAAAATTTCAACCTGTTTAGTTTTCATATCTGAACACAACTGCCTTTCTCTCTAACCACAGTATGTTTTCTTCTGTAACCTAGTTTAATGCGGTGACTCGGCACATGCTGAGTGAAAACATTACCATCTTTTACAGAGCTTCTCAAGCCCACCCTCTTTTCTATAATAGAGTCCTTCCTCTTTTTAAAGGACAGATAGGTAAAGCAAATTCTTAAAAAAAGTAATTCAGTTTTAACAGTAGTAAAAAAATCCAAAATCTAACCAAAGGAAGTCACAACAGGCATTCTACAATATAAACAGACAGTATCCACATAGTTTATTTCTCACAGTTCTCCTGACAAATGAACATCATTCAGGAACATACTGTATACAGATAGGAAGAAACATACAAAATGTTTTAAATGATGCACAACAAAATCCAGCAGTATAAAAGAATGCATGTGAACTCTTGCTCACCGCGCAGACTAAATTTAATCACTTGTTTAAATAGTAATAAAAATACAATCTTTTATGGATCTTGTGCAGACTACAAAAGAGGGAAATTATTACCATATATATGATCTTTATATTAGGCAGTTTTCTTTGATGAGTTGCACGGACAACTCCAAATACAGAGGCAGAAGGCTGTGTACTTCAAAAGAATTAATGTTGTGAATTAGAGACTTTACACAGTTACTACCACTGGCACTTTTCACCATAGTTTGTACACATCACATGATCATCTTATGTAACATTACATTTAAAAATATTATCTGAGTGACCATTTTATAACATTCACACACCATGAGCTGGTTAAGGAAGCAATGTGACTGCTGCCTCCTGTAGTGCTTCACTGTTGGTAATAAGGACAGTTCATTGTGGTTAAAAGAAGAAATTAGACATCAATGTGGTTAAGCAGCTCCAATTTACTAAAGGCCATCAAAGGCCGCCACTGGGACAGTGAGTTTTTTTTTTTTTTAAGTGTATATTCTAGAAGCAAACACCTTCATTGGTTAAAACTTTGTCTAAAGAAGTCAGTTTCTGTGCTGAAAACTATTTTCACAAAACTGAAAGCTACTAAACTGTTTTATATAAATACTTTTGTCTTCTCATTATCATATTTATGACCGAGTTCTTCGAAACCTTTGGAATTTACTCACTTTTTAATGTGTGCTCTCATTTCCATCTCACCTATTTAAGCGCCACCTAAAAGACTTTAAGGTGGTGGTGAGAAACTCACCAAGGAAACCCTCAGCTCACCAGGAATGTTCAGCAGCTGAACAGTGATCTAGAGCCACAACAGTGCAGAGCTGGACTTGACGAGAACACTCAGGAAGCTGTCATGCTGTGAGTGTCACTTCAGGGAAAGCAGAGAATCTTTCCAAACTGTGCACATAATTCACAATGATACCATTGCTATATGTTGAAGAGGACTAGTATATGATGTTCTCTTCCATGTCATCTGTTTGCTGGAAAGTAGTTTGGGTCAAGGTAATTATAGCTGGTGCCCTGGGACACACAGTAGTCTCTGTCTAAAAATGTCTCTGACCTATAAACAGGTTCTAGTTGGTGATCTTCTTTGTGAATATCTGTTTCATGCAGGCTGCAAAGAAAAAACACACACCAAACACATTATTACATGGCAGTGGATGAATTTTGGCCTAAATATTACAAAATTTCTTCACTGCTCAACCGGTTTAAATCCATTAATCTATCAAAATCTCTAATGTAAAGTTAGTTACTTTCCATTATTGCCTAAGAACAAAAATTTTCAACCTTTTCCATCTCATGGCATACGTAAACTAATTACAATTCTGTAACACAACAAAAAATCTTTTCTGCCAATTTGACTAAAAAAAAGAAAAAAGAAAAAAGTGTAATTTTGATTCATTCCCACTACATGGCTATTGTTGTGTTGGCTGTTGTCACTTTTTTTTTGGCAATCTAAGGGAAAAGAGGTCAGTGCCCCTGACTAAATGTCAGATACTAGATGTCTTAAAAATTCTTACAGCACACAGGTTGAAAACTACTGCCTTAGAACAACAAAGTTTAATCCACTAGATGTGGTGATTTTCTAGTGGCCTGGAAATCAAATTCTCTAGCTGCTGAGATGCTTTCTGCTTGTCAAAATTTAAGATCTGAAGTGTAGAAAACACTTACCAGTCTGAACAAGAATCACAGAAATCCAAAGACATTTCTGGAGGACAATCCTGGCAATGCCACCGAACACCCTGGATAGGTTCTATGCCACAGTTATCACACTATAAAAGATTCAGAGAGAAAGAGTATTAATCTGTATTGTTCCAAAACCTATTTTTTTCTTCTGGAAAACACACGAGGTGCACACAGACATCCTCACCTCTCTCCCCATGCACTAGATAGTGGTCTAACATAAACATGGTTATATGCTAGATATCATTTCTAGCAAACTAGCTGAAATTCCATCCATTTAAGATCAAGCTACAGGTGGGTAAGAAGGACATTATACAAAATAACTTTAATATGTCTTCAGTTTTAAAAATTTTAAATAAATCAACTACAAACTTGGCATTTGATTGAGGTACTTGAAAAATACCTCATATTAGGGTATAATGACTGTAATTTGGGAACTACTCAATGCCTCTGGATAGTTAAAACTATCCAAATATGTTACAGAACTGTTTAACAGACTATCATACCTAACATAAACCCAAGTGAAGACAAAATTCCTCTCCAAAGTCTCCTGATAACCAATGACCAACACGCAGAAAAGATACAGCTCTTCCTCAGTGAGGTGACACTGTGGTAGCCCTCACTGTGTTCTGTGCTATTTTGGAAATCAAAGTAAATATCATTTCTAGTTTCCCTGATCATCAGGCCAACTAGAACAGTTGAGAGACTGGCCAGTTAGCCACAGCTGGGTCTTGCAGCAAAATTATGAGAAATGAAGAGTTTCCTCTTGAAAGGCTGGAGCTGCCAATTAAGAAAATCTCTAATGAAACAAAAGTAGGATCACTGAGAGATCAAAGGGAAAAATCATTCAATATAGTCTGACTAATGACCACACAAGAAAACCAGGGATAATTATTTACACCATACATCAATATTTCTATGTACACCACTACCACCAAATCTCATGGTCTCATCATTACTTCCTCCAATCTCATCAAGTACAGTCAATTCTAATGCCTAAAGTGGTCTCAAATCTGTAAACCTCTATTTCCACAGGCAACAGGCAAATTCAAGAAATTCTCATTTTTTGTCTATATTATCAAAAATACCTCTAACCCACTCTCCCTGCCTCCAGCCGCCTTTTCTTCCTATGCATTCTCCATACTAAGAATACAATGATCTTTTTCTCCCTAATTTTTTTCAATTACATAAATTAACATACACGACTATGTTACTGTTAAAAAATTTAACACATAGGCCCGGCTGGTGTGGTTCAGTGGTTTGAGTTCTGGCCTGTGAACCAAAAGGTTGCTGGTTCGACACCTGGTTAGGGCACATGCCTGGGTTGTGGGCCAGGCTCCCAGTTCAGGGTATACTGCGAGAGGCAACTGATCAATGTACCTCTCGCACACTTATGTTTCTCTCCCTCACTTATGCTTTTCTCCCTCCTTTCCCCTCCCTGTAAAAATAAATAAAATACTTAAAAAAAAACAAATTAACATCATAGTAGTCAGAAATTAAGAGTTATCCACTCTAAACCCTCTGCATTCCTTAGGTTATCAATACTGATAGTTTAAGAATGACCTTTCTGGAGTTCCGGCCAAGATGGAGGCATAGGCAGTCGCATTGTGCCTCCTTGCGCAACCAAAACCAAGTACAACAAAAATTGAGAAACAATAAACAACCAGAACACAGAGAAATTAATTGAACAGAAGTCGGGCTCCAGTACATCCAGACCGGTAAGGAGCAGCGGAGTCGGAGGCCTGCAGAGAGGGGTCGAGGGGTCCCGGCAGAAGCGCTGGCTGGCAGGCGGGGGCGCGCAGGGCGCAGACGGCAGGGAACTGACGGGGGGCGGACCCTGGGCGCGGGAGGCTACCAGCAGACCCAGTGAGGGGCGCAGGGCAGCTGGCTGTCCGCAGCCACACTTTCGCGTGCAAACTAAGTGAAAACGGGCAGCGCCGCTGGATTTCAAAGCCTAAGAGTCCCGTCTGGGAGCTGAGGCCGGGAGATTCTCTCAGCCTCACAGGAGACTTCTCGGGGAAGCCCCCACAGAGTCCGAGAAAGTACACCAGCCCACCGCCCGGGAGCCAGCACCCGAAGGGCCCAACTTGCTGGTGGGAGGCAGTGGAGGGGACAGAAGTCCTAGAGAGAGCGGAGCAGGCGCCATTGTTCCCTCTCAGGCCCCACCGCCACAGACAACGTCACAGCCCAGCGACTGGGGTGCCCCGCCCCGGTGAACACCTAAGGCTCCGCCGCCCTTACGTATCAGCCACAACCAAACCAAAGGAAAATAAATAAGATGGCTCAAACAGATTTGAAAGCTCCAGAACCAATTTTTTTAAGTGACCAAGAGATAGCCGACCTATCAGATGCACAGTTCAAAGCACTGGTGATCAGGATGCTCACAGAATTGGTTGACTTTGGACATAAATTAGATGAACAAATGCAGGCTACGATAAGAGAAATGAAGGAAAACGAACAGGGACATAATTGTGAGGGGAAGAAATCTGGGACTCAAATCAATGGAGTGGACCAGAAGGAAGAAAGGAACAACCAAACAGAAAAGAATGAAGAAACAAGAATTCAAAAAACTGAGGAGAGGCTTAGGGACCTCCAGGACACCTTTAAACGTTCCAACATCTGAATTATAGGGGTACCAGAAGGGGAAGAGGAAAAGCAACAAATTGAGAACTTATTTAAACAGAT
>PVIA01006229.1:0-100800 GCA_004024845.1 Tonatia bakeri
GAGAGAGAGAGAGAGAGAGAGAGAGAGAAACATCAATGTGCGGTTGCTGGGAGACATGGCCTGCAACCTAGGCATGTGCCCTGACTGGGAATCGAACCTGCGATGCCTGGTTCGCAGCCCGCGCTCAATCCACTGAGCTACACCAGCCAGGGCTAGATGGGGCTCATTTAAATCTACCTCCACCCCACCCCCAGGAGGTAAATACTCCCTAATGTCCACAGTCCTCACCAGGTAGATTCTCTCCTTTAGCTGAGCTTGAAATATCTGCCTACTTTCCAAATTGCGATCTGTCCACATCTCATGCACCGTCAACCCTGAGAGAGAAGAAACGGGAACCCTCAAGGTCACCCAGCCTGGCAGAGTGACTTAAACTAAACCAGGAGCCCTGAGGTCTTGCTGCTTCTTAGTGTGGGACGACGGCCAGATCATTCACCTTCTCTGTGCCTCAGTTGCCACATGTACAAAATGGGGCAAGCAAAACAGATCGGCAGGCACTCATCCGTAATTCTAAAAGCCAAAAAAGCTCTGAAAACCAGAACTTCATTCATAAATTAGCAGCAAAACTTAACCCGAATTGCCATAGGCAACGTACTGTCCTTTCAGCGAGTATTCAAACCTTTCCTGGCAGAAATACTCGATTTCCCAGGTCTGATTCCCGAGATGATCCTGGCGCCAAGGATGTCCGAGAAAACCGGGGAGCTACACTAACCTCTCAGTGCTGGTGAGGTTAGAGGAGAAAATGCGAGGGCAGCACGGTGCCTGGCACACAGAAAGTGTTCAATTAAATGTTCAGCCCTTTGACCTCCCGAAAGAACTCCCATTCATTCATCCCTCAAGATCCTGCCCAACTCTGCCAACAACTTCAAACAAACCACCCTCTCGTACCTCGGTCTCCTCACCCCAAAAGAAAGTGAAATGGGACGCTGCCGACGAGGACTGGAAACGACTTAAGCAACAGCCTGGCCCGTACATGCTCTGAAGCAGGGTTCAAGACTCCACCTAGACCTACCGCCCAAGGCAACGCACCCTTCGCAGCGGACGCCCAGAGAATTTTCCATTAGCCCTCAGGGAAGACCGGAGCGCCCCGCCGCCCAAGCCTTCCGAGTTCTCAGTAATCCCAATCCCGGCGTCTCCTCACCTCGACACTGCAGTGCGCAGTTAACAGCCGCAACCCCAGCCCAGGGAGAGCCAGAGACGGGATTCCTCTCGCAGGTTCCGCGTCACAGGTGCTGCGTCACAGCCACTATCAGTGCCTCGTGAACTTACTCGGAATTTCTCCCTGCGGGATCCTCCGCGCCAGCGCAAAGACTACGTTTTCCAGAGCGCCTTGCGGACACGTTCGATCGTCCCCCTAACTCCATTCACATCCCGGTCTTTAGAGGTCCCGCCGAGTACTTTGGTGAGGAGAAACAGAATACGGGTCAGGTGGCAACTGGGTATTAAAGTCCAGCTTTTATTCTGCTGAAGAACAACCTAATCAGCGTTCAGCCTTTTCTAGCATAAGGGGAGGCTTTTGATTTCTCAAGGGTGCAGCACAGGGTTGCCATAGAAACACATTGAGACAATTGGATTCCTAAGAAAACGCGCCGAAAAGGCGAAGTAGAGGCGGGAGAAATAATGTGACCTCTGCTGATTGGGCAAGAGAAGCCCTGCAGTTTATTCCTCCTTACCATTGGCTTCACCTTGGCACATGCGCAGTAGAACCAGGCAGCGTTCCAAAAGGGGAAAGAGTTGAGCCTTAGGGGAACTATCCCACTACCAGCCGCGAAGGCGTCTGGGAAAGGGAGTTCTGTGGTAGGCCGGCCCGGGTAGCCGGGGGCAGGTGGAGGGGGTCAGTGGTGCCTGCGCGGGCGCAGTCCTGCCTCCGGGCTGAGAATGCGTGCGCAGATCCTTCCACTCAAGCGGAAGTTTGCGGGAGGTCACTGAGAAGGTGAGTCCCAGGCCCCCAGGGATCGGAGAGTCTACCCCCCAGGTATTTGGTCTCCACTCCGCTCAAGTCCAGAAGTGAGGTGAAGTCGAGATGTAGCAGGGGGAAGTCTCTTGGTACCCTACGCATAATTCGGTCGAGTTGCCGTGACGTCAGCACGACCCTTTGTGAGAGGCGGAGCCCCTGGGAGCAAGTTTTGGGATGTGAGAAGCTTCTGGTCGCTGGGGTAATTGACCTGTCTTAACGGTCCCCAGCATCTTTCGGCTCTTCGTGGTGGGCGTGGCTACGACTGAGACTGGCGAAGCGAATGGAGAGTTTGAAGACTCCCCCGCAGGGGCAAGCAGTTCCTAGTTTCTGCTTAGGGAGGGCCTGAGGCGAGTCACGGTTTCCTTAACAACGTCCCTCCTGCGCTACAGTGGAGTCTAGCTTCTAGGTCATCACTGTGCTGGGTCTCATAACCTTTAAGAAGGGACACAATGTTTAACACGTATATGTTCAGTAAATATTTGTTGAATAAATAAAATAAATGGGTGAATGCGTGATAAAGACGAGCCTGAATGTTGGAGTCTTGGGTTTTAGTCCCGAACTAGCTGTGTGACCATGGACACATGGTCTTCTTGTGTACAAGAAGTACACAAGGCGACTTCTGTACTCGAGACTCCTTTCTTCCATCCATATTTATTGAGCTGTTACCATAACACTATCTCTATCTGACCTAATAAATAGTTACTTGCTCACAGTTTATCTTGGTCCCCCCCACCCCCAGGATGTGAGCTTTGTTAGGTGACGAGCCATTTTTGTTTCCTTTGCTGCTATACACCCAGTGATTGACAAATATTAGGAGTTCAGTGAATAATTATTGAGTGAATGAATGAAATTAGCACACGCCATCTATAGTAGCCAGTGTTCAATAAACACTAACCATTATCTTTCCCTTACATGTGAAGTGGCCCGAGTCAGCCTCTCCACCTTTATTCACCTACAGGACTCGGTTTAGATGGAGATTGCAGCCCAGTGATTCTGAGGGCCAGACCTCGACTCGTAAAGGTACCATGCCCGCAGGCACATGCCCCTTAAGCCCTGTTCACCACCAACAGCCTTCTACTGCTCCATCTCTTCAGTGTCACTGCTCTGATACTTTAGTCTCAAGAGGACCATTGTCATGGATGTGACATGGTCGCTGGGCAGGCGTTTGCCCCATCCTAGAGGCCATCTTTATGCAAGGACACTCGGTGAATTCTGCTTAAAGCCACTTAAAACCCCCACAGATTTTCAAATGTTTGTTTCCACGAGTAATCTAGCAAAATGTTAGTGTATTAGTCAGACAGGGCTAGATTATGCTATAGTAACAACCCCAAACCTCAGTGGCTTAGTCCAAACACAAGTTTCTCATGAATACAAAGTTTGGAACAACTCCCCACAGTCGCCATCCTCCAGGCAGTTTTGACCTAGAGCAGGGGTGTCAAACTCATTTTCACCGGGGACCACATCAGCCTTGCAGTTGCCTTCAAAGGGCGGAATGTAATGTTAGGACTGTATAAATGTAACTACTCCTTAACCAAGGGCAAGGAGCTCTACACTTTGCCCTTTGAAGGCATCCGCAAGGCTGATGTGGCCCCTGGTGAAAATGAGTTTGACAGTCGTGACTAGAGGATATCCATTTCAGCGCTGTTGCCAGGACAACAAATTATGAAGTTACACGACCAATCAGAATTACAGACTTCCCAGAAGCTAAAGGATGCCTGGCAGCAGTCTTTGCAGTCAGCTGTCTGACGCGCCTCCTGTGTGGCAAATAACAGGAGGGTGGTTCTACGCCACAGCGTGGTTTCTGCTCTTCTGCAGATCTAGGGAAGGAGGGACCCTTTTCTCCAGCTGAGATGCCTTTCATTAGCTGTTTGGGCCGCCTGTGTTTTTTTCAGGGGTGGGTCCTGGAATTCCACGAGGCAGCACCAGTAAGAACAGAGAGTCCTGAGAGGTTCAGAACTTACAGTATGGAACGAGAAAAGGGGAAAGTAGAAATAGTAACAAGTAGAATCTAGTAAATTAGATGCAGGCCATGATATGGTAATAACAGCCACTCCCATAAAAGGCTTTCCGTGCATGGGCCAGGCCCTACTCTCAGCACTTGCTGTACTGTATTTTTCAGACTATAAGATGCACTTTTTACCCCCCAAATTTGGGAGTAATAATCGTTGTTAATGCTGCTGTTGAGTTCTGCTTACATTTACATTGGTGAAATACTATGTTATTTATGTTATTAATTATTAAATATTTTACCACATTTTTTGCTTCAAAATTTTTTTTCCTATTTTCCTCTTCTAAAACCTAGGTGCATCTTATGGTCCCAAAAATACCAGTAAATGTTTCAGTTAGGCCTCAACACCCACTCTGTCACATAGTTAGAAGCCCCGTTTCACAGCTGGGAAGCACAGACGGGTTAGGTTAGGTGCCCAGCACATAATAGATCTTGAAATCAAATCCAGGTAGCCTGGGACAAGAGCCTGTGATTTTAAAGAACTCTTCTGTTCTGCAGTTCCAACAGAGCGCAGCCTTTGCTGTGAAGAAAGAACCAGGGTTTGGTTAGACTGAGCCAGACACAGAAATACTCTATGATCTCACTTATATGTGGAATCTAAAAAAAGTTTGATTCCTAGTGCTAGAGAGTAGAATAGTGGGTACCAGCGAATGTGGGGGAAGGGGGAGATATGGGTCAAAGGGTACACATACTTTCAGTTATGAAGTGAGTAAGTTCTGGACATCTAATGTATAGCACAGTGACTATAGCAAATAATAGTGTACTGTGCACTTGAAATTTGCTAAGAGTATCTCAAGTGTTCTTACCACACACCCAAAAATACAACTATGGAAGGTGATGGATATGTTAATTAGTTTGATTGTGGTAATCATTTCACCATGCATACATATATCAAAACATCACAGGTACCTTAAATATATGCAGATTTTATTTGCCAAGAGTAAAAATGGAAGAACTTTCTCTTGCAAGATGAAATGAAGCCACAAGCCCCAGTTTATTTTGACTTCTATTTCAATAGTCCAGCTTATAATTGGTACTGTACACTATGTCTGACAGGGGTGTCGAACCCATGGCCTGCGGGCCACATGCAGCCCAGGGTGGCTATGGATGTGGCCCAACACAAAATCATAAATTTAGTTAAAACCTTGTTTTTGCTCATCAGTTATTATTAGTGTTTGTGTATTTAACATGTGGCCCAAGACAACTCTTCTCTTCCATTATGGCCCAGAGACACCAAAAGTTTGGACACCCCTGTCTTACAATAAAGAAAAAATAAGATAATTTTTTGTTTTGCTATTTAAAACATACTCATTTAAAGTGTCTGTTGCACTGTCATCCTTCCTGATGTTCTCTTATGAACTAGTCTAATCCTGCTTCTATGGACTGAACAGTGTACTGTAAAAATTAGTATGTGGAATCCCTAAGCCCAAGTACCTCAGAGTGAGACCATATTTGGAGACAGGGCCTTTAAGGAAGTACTAACATTTAAATGGGGTTGTTAGAGTGCACCCGCTGTGGTCTGAATATTTGGGTTCCTCCAAAATTTCTAGATTGAAATCCTCATGCTCAGTTTGTAGTAGGAGGTGGGGCCTTGGGCAGGGGGGCATTAAATCATGAGGGTGGAACCTCATGTAATTGAGATTCCAGAGAGTGCCCTGGCCTCTTCCACTGTGTGAGGACACAGGACTGGTCAGTCTGTAGCCCAGAACAGGGCCTTCACCAGAACCCAGCCATGCATTGTGAGATACAAGTTTCTGTTGTTTATGAGCCGCCCCCAGTCTGTGATGTATTACTATAGCAGCCCACACAGATGATGACAGGGCCCCAGCCCAGTGTGACTGGTGTCCTTATAAGAAGAGGAGATTAGGACACAGAGGGATGACCACACGAGGACACAGTGAGAAGGCAGCTATCTGCCAGCCAAGGAGGGAGGCCTCAGAAGAAACCAGGCTCGTCAATGCCTTGACTTGAGAATTCTGGCGCCTCCAAAACTATGAGAAAATAAATTCCTGTTGTGGAAGCCACTTTGTCTGTGGCTTTTAGTTATGGCAGCCTTCGTAACGCAGCACACCTGCCCTATCTTCATTTGTGTGATTTTGGTTATGGTTTTCAAAGTATTGGGAAATATTCCAGAGATACACAAGGCTTAGAGGGTAATGCAGCGAACACCCATTGTCTCACCAAGTCAGGATAGGATAGGCTGTGCTGCAGTAACAAATAAACCCTGAAATCTTGGCAGCTCAATACAACGTAAGTTTATTTGCCGATTGGGAGATTTCAACATGGGCCGGGCAGCCCTCCGTCCTCTTGTAGCTGTGGCGTTTGGAGTATGTGGCCTCCAGGGCCACCTCTGCAGGGGAGGCGGGGACAGAGGAGGTACTCTGGCTCTTACTGGCTTCAGCAGGAAAATAACTCCCACTCACACCCCATTGTCCAAAACTAGTCATGTGGCCCCAATCTAACTGCAAAGAACCCTGGAAAGTGTAGGTGGATAATTGGCGAGCATCAGCTAGCTGCCTCTCCCATCCCCATCGCATGCTTCAAGAAACGAACACCACAAATGCAGTTGAAGACCCTCAGTGCTTCTGTGATTGGAGCAGCGCTCCTGAAGAATTTTCACTGACCTTGAGACATTCCCAGATCTTTTGTGAGATCTGCAGTTCTGCTTTGTACCTTTGCTCTGCTTTATAGCTGCCCTGAGCCATTAGAGAGAGACTGGTAGCTACAGGCTGGATACTGTAGCACTTCTGAGAGGTCACTGAGGACACTGTAGTACGTTCTGAGGGCAGAACGCACTTTAGGAGTGGCCACTTCCTGAGTGGATCCTGCAGGCGTAGACTTCCTTCCTTTGCAGTCCTGTGACTGTGAGGAACTTGGCTGATTGTTCTTTGGAAAGTTTCTCTTTCAGTTTCTTGTTCCCTCTGACACACTTTTGTCTTCTAGCATGAGCGCCTCCTGTTCAGACTGTGGCAAAAGTATCAACACGGCGTTCAAATTCTGCCCCTACTGCGGAAAGCCTTTGTCTAAAGAGGAGCCGGAGGGTTCCCAGACCTTTGTCAAACCGCTGGTGTCATCCTTCAGAGGTAAGGACCAGGGCTCTGACCTTTTCCCTGGAAGCGGGCGAGGTGTGCGGGTATTCAGGGAGGGAACACAGCCACCCAGGCCTCCTCCCTCTTCCTCCACACTCAGGCACGCCGGGGCCTCTGAGCCATTGCATTTGCTGTTCCCTCTGTCAAGGTGGTGCATGACCCCCTCTCTCACTCACTTCCCTCAGGTCTTTACTTAGTCGTTGCCTTCTCAGGAAGGCCTTCCCTGACATCGCTAATTAAAATCCTGTCTCTCCCACCCATGACACTCCTTGTCCCTGCCCCTGCGGTATGTTGCCTTTTGGTTCTTGGAAGTTCAACTCTATTTATGTCACTTCTCGTCTCCAGGCCCCATAAGGGCAGGAATTTGTTATGGTTTGCAGGCTGTTGATTGTGGTTTGTGACATCAGCTCTGGGTCCTGGCCAGTGGGAGGTCCAGGCACGGGTCCTGCATTGGTAAACAGAAGTGGGTTTACTCCCCTGAAGGCCACGGAAGGCATTCGGCACACGCGGCAGAAAGTTCAGCAGCATTCATTTTGTCATTCGGGATTGTGTCTGGCTGCCAGCAACAGAAAACGCTACCTGAAGAGTTGAAACCAATGAGTGGGTTTATTTTTTCTTACTAAAAAAAGTCTGACAGGGCCGGTTCAGTGTGGGGCGAGTCCCCATGATGCAGTGAGGGCTGAGGCCCCGGCTGTCTTTCCACTCAGCCTTCCTCAGCATGCGGAGTTTCTTCCCATGCTTATGGCCTCGATTTTCAAGGCGGCTTCTTCACCTCCAGCACCGTGTCTGCATTCCAGGCACAGGCCACCAGAATTTTCCTTGGCCTGACCTCAGAGCCTGAGTTCTTAGCCCCAGCCTTCTCTTATGCCAACCTAGGGCCAGCTCAGCATTCATTTGCCTGGTCATCATGCGGCAGATACACACGGACGACCTACTGTTTACCTAGGTGCAGTGCTTGTCCCCAGGGCAGTAGTAACAGACAGGATGGACCTCATGTCTCACAGAGCTTTTGGAGGCCAGGAGGGCAAGTAGACATTAACTACACCATTGCCAGTAGAGTGCATGATAACCGAAGGAAAATGGATGGACCATAGAACAGGAGGATCAGGGAAGGCCTCTCTAGGTGGGTAATGTTTGAGCCAAGACCTAGGGATGAGAAGAATTTGTGAATGAATCCCTGGCTGGTGTGGCTCAGTGGATTGAACACCACCGGCCTGCGAACCAAAGGGTTGCTGGTTCGATTCCCAGTCAGGGCACATGCCTGAGTTGCTGGCCAAGTCCTGAGTAGGGGGTGAGGGTGAGGCGACCACACATTGATGTTTCTCTCCTTCTCCTTCCCTCCCCCTCTCTAAAAATAAATAAAATCTTAAAAAAAATTTTTTAAAGATTTTGCTAATGAAGAGTGGGGGCGAGGTGAGGAGTTTGGACCAGAGTTCTAGGCACTGGGGTGTGTGGCAGGAGGAGCCGTGCAAAGTAGAGGAATGAAGGAGGACAGCCTGCCAGGGGCAGACGCACAGGGCCTTGCAGACCGTGGGGAGCCAAGGGAGGTCTCAGCCCCGGGGGGACCCAATGTGATTTGTATTTTGGAATGACCTCTCTGGCTGCTCTGTGTAAGAAACGGGCTGGTGGCGTGGAAGCCACTCAGGGCCATTTCCGTAGTCCAGGGACCAAACGTGCTGGCTGAGGTGGTGTCCATCGAAAGACGACCTCTGTTTTCAGAACGGGGCAGACCAGATGACAGGCCGCAGCCCCTGTGGTTTAGCATGCCCCAAAATTCAGGATGAAATGGAAAGAATGTCTTTTTTTTTAACTTAATTTATTTTTAGATAAATAATACCTAAATAAAATTTAGATACAATTTTAATAAAAATAAAATTTTAAGCAGCATGGGAAGTGAGATTGTAAACCTCCAAGATCCGGGACCCCTCAGTAGGAAAGCTGGAACAAAACACTGGTTCCGTAGAGAAGGTTGTCGGAGACATGCGTCCGTCTCAGCCTGGACTGTGGGTGAAAAAACAGGAAGATCGTTCCAAGAATTCTGAACCAAAATCTCACATCCTCACCAGTTTGGGGCAGGAATTCATACTGCACTGTGCAGCCCCCCAAAACCCCAAGTGGAAAAGTTACTGTAAAAGGATGAGATGTTGGCGCTCCTTCCCAACTGAGGCCAATCTTTTGTGGGAACACCCTTTATTTTTTTAAAGTTTTATTTATTAAAAAAAAAGATTTTATTTATTCATTTTTAGAGAGAGGGGAAGGGAAAGAGAAAGAGAAGAGAAATATCAGTGTGGGGTGGCCTCTCCAGCACCCCGTACTGGGGACCTGGCCCACAACCCAGCTATGTGTCCTGACTGGGAATGGAACCGGTGACCCTTTGGTTCGCAGCCTGAGTTCAATCCACTGAGCCACACCAGTCAGGGTGGAACACCCTTTAAAAACTGGCCTCAGAATTCCTGTGGGCACACGTGTTCTCGGTCGATGGACAAAGACACCGGGAAACAAGCCACCATCAGGAGAAACAACAGGCGGCAAACTCAGGCCGCACTGACCAGACGCCTGGGGATTAACATTTGAGACCGTGCGCACAACACCTTCGTGTGTCGAAGGAAATCAAGGAAGGAATTTATGACGAAGGATCGGAGCCTGGTCCCTCGCACCAAAGGGTAACCAGGCTGCATCCCTGGTTAGAGCGCATACGGGAGGCAACCAGCCGATGTTTCTTTCTCTTTCTCCTTTTCTCTCTAAAGGGCTTTTTCTCTCTGAGGGCTTTATATATATTCATATATAAATGTGTATATGCATTATATATTTTATATTGATATCTACATATGTGTAAAAAATGAAGGAACAAAAGTTAGTAAGAATTGACCTTTCAGGCTTGAAAAAGAACCAAATAGCACCTGTGATGATAAAAACAAATATCGTGGCCATCAGAAACTCACTGGATTGTTGAAACTGCAGCTAGACAAAGCTGAAAAGAGAATAGTGAACTAGAGAATAGATCTGAAAAATTACCTGAAAGATGGAACAGAGTGACAAAGTGGTAGAAGATACAATACAGAGGCTAAGATCCCCGGAGGAGAAGGAGCGAGACTGGGCCGTGAAGGCCGGAGAGAAGAGGCTGGGCGGTGCGAACCAAGGGTTTCTGGGTCTGCGGTTCTGGAAAGGGCCCATGTAACCCGTCTGCATTCAGTGTTGCCTTCACTAGGCTCGAAGAGAGGGAGGAGCAGCAGTTCTGATCTCTCTGCCAAGAAAGTGAAATGGTCTGGCTGTGTCTCTTCTCCTCCGTCGTCCCTCTCCTCAGACTGTGACAGTTCTGGGTCTGAACATACCTTGAGTCCCCCCGAGAAGCCCAAAGGTAAGAACCAGGCTCAGTCCGGCTTGACTGTAGATGGTTAAAAGGCGGGTCACCTGACAATGTGTGGGGGATCTCTCGTACCTACCTGGCCCCTTATCCTGGCCCCAGCCTCTCCCTGCAGTCCAGCTCTGACCCCACCCCTCCCTGCTCACAGTCACCCACTGCCCCCATCACCCCACAGCCTGGTGTCTGTGACTCTGTGGGGTCTGCTTCCCATTGGAGCTCTTACCAGACCCTCTGCACAGGACACTTGCTTTCTGGAAATTCTTGTTAGGGTCTGTGGCTTCCCTTCTTCGCTAAGCCTGACCCCTTGGCCCAGGGCACTCTCGCCGCCCTCCCAGGCCCAACTTACTGCCGCCTTTCCAGCGCTTAGAGGCCTAGATCTCTCAGAAGCCCCTTCTAAGCACCCTAGGCTAGGTCAAGGCTGTCTCGTCTCCCCGCAGAGCCTCTCTTCTTCATCCAGTGTCTGGGCGCCCCCAGTGTCAGTGCCGCTCACTTGAGCTCATGTCCCCTCCAGGATCCTTGTCCCTTCCTGCCTCACTTGCTGGACTGAGAGCCCTTTGTGGACAGGGACCAGGTGGAGTCATCTGTGTGTGGCTCATACCAGCCAGAGAACAAGGGAGGCTTGAGGACCATTTGCTGGTCCCCTTCCTACCAGGCCCTCAGATCGGAAGCCGCGGCTCTCGGTGTCTCCTCTCTGTCCCTTGTTCTCCTCCAGGCCCCACTGCCTCTTGCCATCCTGTGCCCTGGGTGGACGGTAGGTGGGAGAGTGGCGCAGTTAATATTTCCTGTGTCCGTGGCCAGTTACCAATATCTTTTCCTCCCCTCCAGGCCACCCCATTCTCTTGCCCGTCTGGGAGCCAGTCTAACAGATTTCTTTATACTTAGCACAAGGTCAGGTGCTGTCTCAGGGTGTTTTTAGTCGAATGTCTGGAATGTCTATTTTTACCCCTGGCAAATTCTATCCATTTAACAAGACTGAACTCAGATGCCCCCTCCTCCTGGAAGCCTTCCCTGACTTCTCCAGACACAGTTAGTCTCTTTCTCATATCTCCCTGAAGTGCCTTGCTTGACCAGCTGTGCCTGTGTCAGACTCCCCCACCTAGTTAGGGGCTCCTGAGGGATGGGCCCAGGTCTGACTCGTGTCTGGGTCCCCAACTTTGTCCCACAAAGACCTGACCCGTGAAAGGTGGCAGGAAGCATTTGCTCATTGAACAAATGAATAAATGAACAGTACTATGAGTATTGTCTCCTTACCTATTCAACTTCTCTCCTGGATGCCTGTTCTTTATTCTGGCCATCCCACTGCAGGGTCCCAGAAAACACCTCCCACCCGCAAAAGGAACCTGCAGGCAACAAAAAGAAGCCCTCAGACAGTGAAGCGGAGCTGGGCGACCACCTTGCTTAAGGCTTTGCCCACGGGGACGGTGCTGACAGACAAGTGTGGACGACACTGGAAGCTGGGAGCCGTTCAGAGCAGGGACGACCAGGGCATTCTCTATGAAGGTACACTCTTTACGGGAGGGGCGGGGAGGCAAGGTGCTGGGCTGGGCCAGGCCATCTTGCAACCAGGGCATGGGGAAGGAAACCCCTTTCTGAGAATGGAAACGGAAGCCATATCCCAGCTGCAGACCTGCCTCTAGGCAGCATCTTCTTAAACTTGGAACTGCAGACTACCCACCTACAGCGGCTAGGCAAGTAGAGTAAATGAGTGCAGTGGGCTGGGAGTAAAGCGACTGGGAGCAGTGGCGACTGTGGCCAACTGGAAAGCACTCTCCCCTTCAGCTCCACCTACTGTTGTCATGTGGGAATGCAAGCCCAGTGTGACTGAATGATAAGGATGGTAACTCTACCCTGCAGAGATAGGATGGCCCCCTACCCTGCACACATTTGGTTTCAATGTTGAGCATGATGATGTCACACACCAAGAGGACATGAAAGGTTTATTTCCTTCAGAGTTATGTGTGGGGGGAGCAGGTCTGTAATGTCCTGAGATGACAAGGAAAGGCACCTGGGCCGGGTTTTTATTGTGGTTAAGAAGTAGGGCCGGGGTGAGCATTCCCACATGGGGCCAGGGCCTCATGTGGTTTGACTCTCGCACCAGCACCCGAGGAGAGAACCCCAGGCTTTCCCACCAGCTTGTGCAGCTGTAGGCTGGAAAGGGAAGGGGCAGGGCCAGACCTGAACTCTGTCAGCAGTCAGACGTCAAAGGCCGGACACCTTGGTCCAGGGGAGACAGTAACTGTGCTGCAAGTGTTAGCGGTGGTCAGCCTGGCATTCACCAAGCTCTCACTCGGGGCCAGGCCCTGTTCTTAGCCCTTTAGTTGGTTCTGGGGACTTTTAGGTTGTCTCTTAAGATATAGTTTATGTAACATAAAATTCACCATGTTCAAGTCCACAGTTCACGGGGGTTAGTATAGTCAGACAGCGTTCCAATTGGTCATCGGGTATGGGCCACCCCGGATCTGCAGCTGAGGGACCCCTGAGGGGCTAACGGCTGCCTGAGGCGGGCGGGGAGGGGCCGGACAAAGGCAGCAAGACCTCCCCGGAGAGGGTCTGCATCCCTCACATGGTGCTCACCCATATATGTGGACAAAGGCCGACAGGGTGGGTCCGGGTCCCCCTGGGGATCAGGGATGCACTAGGAGACCACGGGCCTCTCACGCCACGACCTGTCAGCCAAAGGACATGGCAGAGAAGAGAGGCACGTGGGGTGAAGTGTCAGGGGAGACCAGCCAGTGCAGCTTCCAGAGCCTTCTCCATGTGGAGTCACACAGGACACACTGTGAAATGTGACAGCACGTGCGCACTGTTAGAGACTCCACACCCGGGGCTTTTACTGGGGGCCGGTCGTGTGGGCAAATTTTAATTACCCCATCATTAATAAGTACATACATATATAATAGTACATTACATTATTTACCTCATAAATATTAAGCAAGTACATACAGTTAATGTATCAAACACATGAAATTATATAACTAACATAATATTAAATAACTACATGAATATTCAAGAAGAATTACCTAATGATTAATCAACTAGAGTACATACTATTTATTGGTCGTACATACACCATTATATTACGTTAATCCTTGTCAATACGACTATCCACAGCCAAATGGTGTCCCTTGATCTACCTACCTCCGAGAAACCAGCAACCCGCCCAATCAGTGTCCCTCTTCTTGTCCCAGGCCCATTTAACTTGGGGATTTCTAACTTGGGTCGTAAACGGCATCTGGTTCTTGCTTCAGGGCCATACAACCTTAGAATCATCCATTCGTTCCCCTTAAATAAGACATTACGATGGATTAATGTCTGATCAGCCCATGCCGCGGCATAACTGTTCTGTCATGCCTTTAGTAAGATTTTTTTGGGGGTATGCTTGGACTCAGCTATGGCTGTGGGAAGGCCGGGGTTCAGGAGCATTTCCGTCAAGCTGGGCTTCTTAATGTACCTTCTCCACCCCCATAATGAGGAAGCAGGACATGAAGTCAATGAAGCAAGGAAGGACATAAACCCTGTCACATTAAACATGATTCTTGTCTCATGATTATGGATTCCATGGGATTATAGAGTTCATGATTTAAGGACATAACCTTACCTATATCCACCCGGGTGTACGCACACACCCATGTGCACGCACGTGTACGCACATGCCAAATAGTGAATACATGTTCTTTTAAATCGACAAACCCCCCTACCCCCCATTAAGCCCCTGCACAGTGTATAATATAGCCTTGCCAAACCCCAAAAACAAGGACAATACAAAGCACATAACAAGCCTAACCTATTAAAACAAGTAGCTAATACTACTTATTTAAACAAAATATTCTCCCGTCGACCCGTACTAATTGAACGCTGTCACTTTAAGGAATTTATTTTCCTTAGACAGACATATCCCTAGATCTGTTCATTTTTTTTTTTCATTTTCTCTCCATACAACTATAAACCAGACGTTAATGTGGCTTAATTTACAAAGCAAGGCACTGAAAATGCCTAGATGAGTCCACAACACTCCATAAACACATAGGTTTGGTCCCAGCCTTTCTATTAGTTGTTAGCAAAACTACACATGCAAGTATCAGCACCCCAGTGAGAATGCCCTATAAGTCACCATATCTTGACAAAAAGGAGCAGGTATCAAGCACACTCCAAAGTAGCTCACAACGCCTTGCTCAACCACACCCCCACGGGAAACAGCAGTGATAAAAATTAAGCAATAAACGAAAGTTCGACTAAGTTATGCTAACCAAGGGTTGGTAAATTTCGTGCCAGCCACCGCGGTCATACGATTAACCCTAATTAACAGACCCACGGCGTAAAACGTGTTTAAGAGTATCAAATAATAAAGCCAAACTACAACTACGCTGTAAAAAGCCTCAGCCATTGTAAGCCCCACTACGAAAGTAGCTTTAAATTCTCTGAGTACACGACAGCTAAGACCCAAACTGGGATTAGATACCCCACTATACTTAGCCATAAACCCAAAGAATTGACATAACAAAATTCTTCGCCAGAGTACTACTAGCCAAAGCTTAAAACTCAGAGGACTTGGCGGTGCTTCATATCCTTCTAGAGGAGCCTGTTCTATAATCGATAAACCCCGATAAACCTCACCAACTCTTGCTAACTCAGCCTATATACCGCCATCTTCAGCAAACCCTAAAAAGGAATTACAGTAAGCCCAATCATAATACATAAAAACGTTAGGTCAAGGTGTAGCCTATGAGCTGGAAAGAAATGGGCTACATTTCCTATAGCTAGGCCATTTATAATCTTATACGAAAGCTCCCGTGAAATCAGGATCTAAAGGTGGATTTAGCAGTAAGCTAAGAATAGAGTGCTTAGCTGAATAAGGCCATGAAGCACGCACACACCACCTGTCACCCTCCTCAAATAACCTAACATTAACCCTAACCCTATTAACTCAGACCACAGCTACTAGAGGAGACAAGTCGTAACAAGGTAAGCGTACTGGAAAGTGCGCTTGGATAACCCAAAGTATAGCTTAACTCAAAGCATCTAGCCTACACCTAGAAGATATCATACACAATGACTACTTTGAGCCGTACCTAGCCCCAAAATTAACAAAATACAACTACCAATACTAACTAAAACAAAACATTTATTATATCACTAAAGTATAGGAGATAGAAATTTTAATCAGGCGCTATAGAGAAAGTACCGCAAGGGAATGATAAAAGAAAATACCAAAGCAATAAACAGCAAAGCTTACCCCTTGTACCTTTTGCATAATGATTTAACTAGAATAACTTAGCAAAGAAACCTTAAGTTAATAACCCCGAAACCAGACGAGCTATTTATAAGCAGCCTTAAAGAGCAAATTCATCTATGTAGCAAAATAGTGAAAAGACTTATGAATAGAGGTGACAAACCTACCGAGCCTGGTGATAGCTGGTTGTCCAGAAAAGAACTTCAGTTCAACTTTAAGCCTACCTAACAAACTCCCAATTTAACTGTAGACTTAAAATATAGTCTGAAAGGGGACAGCCCTTCAGACACAGGTTACAACCTTACCTAGAGAGTAAGTACAAAAACAAGCCATAGTTGGCCTAAAAGCAGCCATCAATAAAGAAAGCATTCAAGCTCGACAACCTAACTGCCTCAATTCCAATAAAACTACCAACTCCTAGCATTAAAAACTGGACCACTCTATAATCATATAGAGAAAATACTGTTAATATGAGTAACAAGAATCTTATTCTCCACGCATAAGTGTATATCAAACGAATACCCATTGATAGTTAACGTACATAAAGCAAGCCAAACAACAAGCCCTTTACTCCCCTAAAGTTAACCCAACACAGGAATGCCCTAAAGGAAAGATCAAAAGGAGCAAAAGGAACTCGGCAAACACGAATCCCGCCTGTTTACCAAAAACATCACCTCTAGCATCACAAGTATTAGAGGCTCTGCCTGCCCAGTGACACACGTTTAACGGCCGAGGTATCCTGACCGTGCAAAGGTAGCATAATCACTTGTTCTCTAAATAAGGACTTGTATGAACGGCCACACGAGGATTCTGCTCTCTCTTACTCCCAATCAGTGAAATTGACCTTCCCGTGAAGAGGCGGGAATATTACAATAAGACGAGAAGACCCTATGGAGCTTTAATTAACTAACCTAAGAGCAATATACCATTAACCAAAAGGAATAAACTAACCTCAAATAGGTTAACAATTTAGGTTGGGGTGACCTCGGAGTATAAAATACCCTCCGAGTAATTACAAGCCTAGACTTACAAGTCAAAGCCACAACATCTATTGATCCAAAGCCTTTGATCAACGAAACAAGTTACCCTAGGGATAACAGCGCAATCCTATTTAAGAGTCCATATTGACAATAGGGTTTACGACCTCGATGTTGGATCAGGACATCCCAATGCTGCAGCAGCTATTAAAGGTTCGTTTGTTCAACGATTAAAGTCCTATGTGATCTGAGTTCAGACCAGAGTAATCCAGGTCGGTTTCTATCTATTCTATGCCTCTCCCAGTACAAAAGGATAAGAGAGACAAGGCCCCCTTGACACAAGCGCCTTCCAGCCTAACAGATGACCCAATATCAATCTGATATACTATAACCACAACCCTCCTAGACATAGGGTTTAGTTAAAGTGGCAGAGACCAGTAATTGCATAAAACTTAAACCTTTATTACCAGAGGTTCAAATCCTCTCTTTAACATAATGTACTTAATTAACTTACTCTCTACAATCATCCCAGTACTCCTAGCCGTGGCATTCCTAACCTTAGTAGAACGAAAAATTCTAGGGTATATACAACTACGAAAAGGACCTAACGTTGTCGGACCCTATGGCCTACTCCAACCAATTGCAGACGCCGTTAAACTATTCACCAAAGAACCATTACGTCCACTAACATCATCCATCTCCATATTCATTACTGCTCCCATTCTAGCACTAGCCTTAACCATATGATCCCCACTACCAATACCACATCCCATAATCAACATAAACCTAGGCGTACTATTCATACTTGCCATATCCAGCCTAGCAGTATATGCAATTCTATGATCTGGATGAGCCTCAAACTCAAAATACGCCCTAAGTGGAGCCCTACGAGCCGTAGCCCAAACAATCTCATACAAAGTAACACTAGCAATTATCCTACTATCTGTCTTACTAATGAACGGCTCCTACTCTCTAACCACCCTCATCACCACTCAAGAACACATCTGACTCATCCTACCTTCATGACCCTTAGCAATAATATGATTCATCTCCACCCTAGCAGAAACCAACCGAGCCCCGTTCGACCTAACAGAAGGAGAATCAGAACTCGTATCTGGCTTCAATGTCGAATATGCAGGAGGACCATTCACCCTATTCTTCCTAGCAGAATACGCCAACATCATCATAATAAATGCCCTAACAACAATCCTATTTCTAGGAGCCCACAACAACCCAATCACCCCAGAACTGTATACCATTAACTTTGCAATCAAGACCCTCTTACTTACAATATTATTCCTATGAATCCGAGCATCCTACCCACGCTTTCGATACGACCAACTAATACACCTACTATGAAAAAACTTCCTTCCCCTAACACTTGCACTATGCATGTGATATATCACCATACCAATCACAATAGCTAGCATTCCACCCCAAACATAAGAAATATGTCTGACAAAAGAGTTACTTTGATAGAGTAAAACATAGAGGCTAAAATCCTCTTATTTCTAGGATTATAGGACTCGAACCTAACCTTAAGAATTCAAAAATCTTCGTGCTACCACATTACACTAAATCCTAAGTAAGGTCAGCTAATTAAGCTATTGGGCCCATACCCCGAAAATGTTGGTTCATATCCTTCCCGTACTAATAAACCCTATCACCTTCTCCACAATCATATCAACTATCATTCTAGGAACAACCATTACAATTACTAGCTCCCACTGACTAACAGTATGAATAGGATTCGAAATAAACATACTAGCTGTTATCCCTATTCTAATAAAAACTCACCAGCCCCGCTCCACAGAAGCAGCAACCAAATACTTCTTTACCCAAGCCACGGCCTCAGTACTCCTATTCCTCGCCGCCACCGTCGATCTGCTGTACACTGGACAATGAACCGTAACACACATAATCAACCCCATAGCCTCAACCATCCTAACCCTTGCCCTCACCATGAAACTTGGACTCTCCCCATTCCACTTCTGAGTCCCAGAAGTCACACAAGGCATCCCCTTATCATCAGGCCTAATCCTACTAACTTGACAAAAACTAGCCCCACTATGCATCCTATATATCATCTCCCCACGCATCAACCCAGATCTACTCCTAACAATATCCATCCTATCCATAATAATCGGAGGATGAGGAGGCCTCAATCAAACACAACTCCGAAAAATCATAGCCTACTCATCCATCGCCCATATAGGATGAATATCCGCAATCCTAATCTATAACCCAACTCTTACCTTACTTAACCTTACACTATATATCACAATAACCCTAACAATATTCATACTCCTAATCACCACTACAGCCACCACAACACTATCATTATCCCACACATGAAATAAAACACCCCTAATCGCCACCATCATAATAACCATTCTTTTATCTCTAGGAGGACTTCCACCCCTCACAGGCTTTATACCAAAATGAATAATCCTTCAAGAACTAACAAAAAACATCATCCTACCCACACTTATAGCTATTACAGCCCTACTCAACTTATACTTTTACATACGTCTAACATACACAACATCACTAACAATATTCCCCACAACAAACACTACTAAAATTAAATGACACTTCAAAACCACAAAACAAATAACCTATCTACCTCCACTAATCATTATATCAACAATAGCCCTCCCACTAACCCCTATCATAGCAATCCTGTATTAGGAGTTTAGGTTAACCCAGACCAAGAGCCTTCAAAGCCCTAAGTAAATATTTAACTATTTAACTCCTGAACCACTAAGGGCTGCAAGACGCTATCTTACATCCGTTGAATGCAAATCAACTACTTTACTTAAGCTAAACCCTCACTAGATTGATGGGCTTTTAACCCACGAAATTTTAGTTAACAGCTAAACACCCTAAACAACTGGCTTCAATCTACTTCTCCCGCCGTTAGAAAAAAAAAAGGCGGGAGAAGCCCCGGCAGGATTGAAGCTGCTCCTTTGAATTTGCAGTTCAACATGCTACTACACCACAGAGCCTGGCAATAAGAGGAATTAACCCCTGTCTTTAGATTTACAGTCTAATACCTATCTCGGCCGTATTACCCATGTTCATTTCCCGTTGACTATACTCAACAAACCATAAAGACATTGGTACCTTATATCTACTGTTTGGTGCCTGATCAGGCATAGTAGATACAGCACTAAGTCTCATCCGAGCTGAACTAGGCCAACCAGGAGCACTCCTAGGTGATGACCAAAGCTATAACGTCGTCGTTACAGCTCACGCTTTTGTAATAATCTTCTTTATAGTAATACCTATTATAATCGGAGGATTCGGTAACTGACTAGTACCCCTAATAATTGGCGCTCCAGATAGAGCATTTCCCCGAATAAACAATATAAGCTTCTGACTTTTACCTCCTTCTTTTCTACTTTTACTAGCGTCTTCCACAGTTGAAGCCGGAGTTGGCACAGGTTGAACAGTTTATCCCCCACTAGCAGGAAATCTCGCCCACGCTGGAGCTTCTGTTGATCTAGCAATCTTTTCTCTTCACCTAGCAGGAGTCTCCTCCATCCTAGGAGCTATTAATTTTATTACAACAATTATTAACATAAAGCCCCCTGCCCTGTCTCAATATCAGACACCTCTATTCGTATGATCTGTCCTAATTACAGCTATTCTTTTACTACTGTCACTTCCTGTCTTAGCAGCAGGCATTACTATACTATTAACAGACCGAAACCTCAATACTACATTCTTTGATCCTGCTGGAGGAGGAGACCCTATTTTATATCAACATCTATTCTGATTTTTTGGTCACCCCGAAGTGTATATTCTCATTCTGCCCGGATTTGGAATTATCTCACATGTAGTTACCTATTTATTTTTCAGGCAAAAAAGAGCCATTTGGATATATAGGCATAGTATGAGCTATAATATCAATCGGATTTTTGGGCTTTATTGTGTGAGCTCACCATATATTTACAGTAGGAATAGACGTAGACACACGAGCATACTTTACGTCCGCCACTATAATCATTGCAATCCCTATAGGAGTAAAAGTATTTAGTTGACTAGCCAAGCCACTCTACATGGAGGAAATATCAAATGATCCCCTGCTATACTCTGAGCACTTGGCTTCATTTTCCTATTTACCGTAGGGGGTTTAACAGGTATCGTACTAGCCAACTCATCATCAGATATTGTTCTACACGACACGTATTATGTTGTTGCCCATTTTCACTACGTCCTATCTATAGGTGCTGTATTCGCAATTATAGGAGGATTTGTGCACTGATTCCCCCTACTTACAGGCTATACACTAAATTCAACATGAGCAAAAATTCATTTCCTAGTTATATTTGTAGGAGTTAACATAACTTTCTTCCCACAACATTTCTTAGGCCTTTCAGGAATACCCCGACAATATTCTGACTATCCAGATGCATACACCACTTGAAACACTGTGTCTTCTATAGGCTCTTTCATTTCACTTACAGCAGTAATACTAATAGTATTCATAGTGTGAGAAGCATTTGCATCTAAACGAGAAGTCTCAATTGCAGAACTAACCATTACAAATCTTGAATGACTCCACGGGTGCCCTCCTCCCTACCATACATTTGAATAACCTACATATGTTAACCCCAAATAATCAAGAAAGGAAGGAATCAAACCTCCTTAAATTGGTTTCAAGCCAACATCATAACCACTATGTCTTTCTTAACAAGTGAGATATTAGTAAAACTTACATAACTTTGTCAAATTTAAATTACAGGTGAAACTCCCGTATATCTCTATGCCATACCCGTTCCAACTAGGATTCCAAGACGCAACCTCCCCTATTATAGAAGAACTGTTACATTTCCACAATCACACTCTAATAATCGTATTCATAATTAGGTCTCTAGTATTATATCTTATTTCATCCATATTAACTACCCGTCTCACACACACAAGCACAATAGATGCCCAAGAAGTAGAAACAATCTGAACAATCCTACCAGCTATTATCCTTATTACAATCGCCCTTCCATCTCTATGAATCCTTTTTATAATAGATGAAATTAATAACCCGTCCATAACAATCAAAGCTATAGGCCACCAATGATACCGGTCGTGTGGGCTCCACCCGGAACATGGCAGCATGCCCGCCTCCAGAAGGAAAGCAGATGTTCAGTGGAACAGTTTGGGCACAGGGAGCCCCTCTGATTGGTCACAGCAGCGGTCCCCAGCCTTCTCGGCACCACGGACTGGTTATTCGGAAGACAGTTTTTCCACAGACTGGGGTGGGGAGAGGACAGTTCCAGGATGATTCAAGCACCTTACATTCAAGCTCACCCCCTGCCGTACGGCCCAGTGCCTTACAGGCCCAGACCGCTACCAGTCTGCAGCCTAGAGGTTGGGGACCCCTGGGTTAGAAAAGGCTGGAACCCTCTGGAAATCCAGGTTTCCAGATACCAGCCAAGGGCAGCCTTGTGAGCAGGCCGTTCCAAGGAGAGTGGTCTCAGGCCTGCTGTGTTAACCCTTTTGCTTAGCCAGCTATTAACAGAGCGAAAGAGGGAGAAAAAAAGAAACCTGTTTGAAAATGAGGAGCAGTGGGTCTTACAAGCCAGAAATGCCCTGGACCCTGTGGGAACCGGGCAACTGAAACCCCTGCTCATTTCCGGGAACTGTGGGGTGGTGGACTCACTTTCCCCGTAGGTTATGACCTCGCTGCTGTTGTCCATCCACAGCTGAGTCTTTCTCCACCTGTGAGTCCACCAGCGAGTCAAGTGCCCAAAAACAAAGATTCTCGCTGAAACTAGTGAGTTGCCCTGTGGGGGTACCTGGGGTGGGGGAGGGCCGCGCTGAGGGGAGGGCCGCGCTGAGGGGAGGGCCTGGGGCTTTCCCCTTTTTCCAGATGAGGAAATGGGACTTGGTGCCTTGCCCAGGGACACTCAGCATGCAAGTTTTTTGGTTCACGGCTTTAGCTCCAATGCCAAAAACAATATTCAGCATATAGTAGGTGCTTTGTAGAAAGAATAAATGAATATGATACATCTGGTATTGGAACCTGCTTCTCTTCGACCCTATCCTTTTAAGAACTCAGCTGTGCTAGTTGTATTTAATTAAAATATTTGGCTTTACTGCTAGAAAAAGATGACCCAATGTTAACAGGTGGTCCTAGGAAAGATAATATTCTATTGCCCTTTCACTTAAAAGTCAGGGACAGTAGTCCAGGGCTGACATGATGGTTCCATAACCGAGGGGTCCAGTTTCCTTCTCTCGTTGCTCTGACATCCTCAACCCATAACCTTCATCCCGTGGGCAGAAATGGCTGTTCCAGCTCCCAGCGTCACACGTGCATTCCAGCCGGCAGGAACAGGAGAAGAGGGAGGGGAGGGCCGGCCCAGCCCAGGAAGGGCATGACCGAGGAACCTGCCTGCATCTCTTCTGCTCACACCCCCACTGTCCAGAACCTGCCACGTGGCCATTCCTCACTTCAGAGGAACCTCAGCAATCCAGCTTTTAGCTGAAGGCCGCACGTGTAGGGAAAACGTGTCGGTCCTGTCACAAGAGAAAGAAAAGGAACCTGGGCAATGGGAGATAACGTGGAGCCTCTGACCCGTGTTCATGGGTAGCACGCACCCTGTGGAACCCAGTTCTGCTGTGCAGGACGTGGTGGGGAACTGGGCTGTGGCTGGCATTGCCCCGGGGTGACGCGCTGGGTCCCTCGTCTCAGGACAGCTTTCTCCCCCCATCCCACGCCAGGACGCCAAGGATGGGCGCTTGTTCAATGAGCAGCACTTCTTCCAGCGGGCCGCCAAGCCTTTGCAAGGTATTCCTTGGGGAAGTGGGCGAGGGCGAGGGACTCAGGGGTGCCAGCTTAGTGCAGGCGACTAGCTTCTCCCTGAAGGTGTGGGAAGTGTGGGGGTCAAAGAGAAGACCCAGCTTTGCTCCTGTCACCCCTCAGGCCTCAGGCCGCATAGGACAGACAGCGTGTGCTGAGGCCAGCTCACACCAGCTCTTGAGAGCCAAGGATTAACTTTTCAAAATTAGCTCAAGCCAGTTGTTAAACATAGCCATTATTTAAATTAATTATGTCAACGAACCATCAAATAAATTAGATTAAGAGCAAGGGTGATAAACACTCAAACGTGTCACTTCCCAATTACGTGTCTGTGTTTCTGTTATCCGCCCCCTGTTGGCGTCCGTTGTGCCCGGATGACAGAAACACCACGTTACTGGCTGCGTGTGTCTCTCCCTTCTCCACGTTCTGTGGTGTCGCAGTGGTAGCTTGGAATCAGCCACAGTGGGAATGTTTACACCACGGAGACTGGCCAGCACTACAAACCAGGGCTCTCTTCCCCCTGGACGGCCGGTTTATTCAGCTTCTGTCAGCACAGCTCTGGGCCTGTGCCATCCCACTGAGGTCCTGGACCACGGGCTGACGTCTGGTGACCCCGTGGCCAGTTCAGACGTTTCCCTATCTTATCAGCTATGTGTGTGTGTCCGGAAGTTCTGCCGTTCTTATCCCTTCCGCTCACTCCAGATCTGTATATTCTTTCTCCCATATTCACCCCTCGTCACCTGCATGCAGAGATGACAGACACTCGGGTCAACCAGGCCGACCCTGTCAGCACACCCATTGTCAGCCCACCCACAGAGGTGGAGTCTCCAACCAGGAGACAGGTCTGGCCTGGGCTTGGGCGCACTCTGCTTCTGGTCTGGGAACAGGCTGTTGTCCCCATGGGCCTGGGACCAGGGGGCTCTAACCTCTCAGGTCCCTACCTTCCACAGTGAGCAAGTGGAAGAAGCTGCAGTCGACCCCCCTACTGGCCGTCCCCACCTGTGTCGGTTTTGGCATTCATGAGGACAGGTACAGGTGAGTCACTACCTCGCTGGACCCTTTTTTTCTCTCCCTGTCATGTGCTCAGCCATGTTTGGGACCCTGGGGCCGCTGGCCAGACAGGTGCTTCCTTCCTTTCTGCCGCTTTGAGCCAGGCTGACCCCCCTCAGTCAGAACCCTTCATCTTGTTTAGGACCGGGACCTGGTAGCCACCCGGCCACAGTCCATCCTTGGTAGCCTTCGTTCTGCCCCCTCCCCGGCATCTCTCCCATCTCCTGGGACACACGTGTCTTCCAGGTTCTTGGTGTTCCCCATGCTGGGGAGGAGCCTTCAGTCGGCCCTGGACGACAGCCTGCAGCACACCATACCCATACTGTCCGTGTTCCAGTTGGCCTACCGGCTGGTAGGTACCCGAGCACCCTGGCTCCCGGCGGGGGGATGGCTGCCGGGCTCCGGCTTATCAGTCTGCCCACTGGCACGTCCAGTTCGCACTGGACCCTGCCGGACCCCGAGGACCTGCACGCTGACTGACGCAGGAGAACGCCAGGCCCTCAGAACCAGGGGATAAGCAGGAGGGGCGCTCCAGGGCTGTGGGAGGCGAGGACGGGGCCCCAGCCTCACACTGAGGGCTGCGACTGGGTTTCCTGGCGGACATCCTTTCTGAGGCAGGAGTGGAATGGAGCAAGGCCCTGGGCAGAGTGGGAGTGGAGATATGTGAGGAGAATGTTCAGGCCAAGGACACAGCTTGGGCAAAGGCTTACGTGGGACAGAGAGCATAAGGCTTTGGTTCATTCACTCATTCCTTTATCCCTCCTTTCTTTTGTTTTGATTTTGTTTTTTTAGATTTCATTTTATTTATTTTTAGAGAGAGGGGAATAGAGGGAAAAAGAGAGAGACGTCAATGTGTGGTTGTGTCTCGTGTGCCCCCCCACTGGAGACCTGGCCCTCAATCCAGGCATGTGCCCTGACTAGGAATCAAACCGGTGACCCTTTGGTTCACAGGCTGGCACCTCAGTCCACTGAGCCACACCAGCCAGGACCATCCTTTCATTAAATATTTACCAGGTCCCTGCTGAGTGTCAGGCGCTGTCCCAGGGGCTGGGATTGTGGTAAGGAATAGCACAGATGTAGGTTTTATTTTCCATCAAAGAGGATGAAGTTAAACAGTTGCACAGATTAAGAAAAGTTCCTGAGTAGAAGTGTCCCCCTGCTATGATGGTGAATAAGAGGACCAAATTTAAATTGGGGAAGGCATGAATGTGGCAAGAGGGTGACACATTAGGTGAGTCCCAAAGGTTTTTATGCTCAGAGTATCTGCACTGCGGCATGCAGATGGATGAAGGGTAAGAGATTATGTGGAAAGATCGGCAGGGACCAGCTCACGTAGGGCCTTGAGCACCAGGCTGCAGAGCTGGAACTCTGGCCTGAGGCACTGGGGAGCCATGGGAGGATCGGGAGCAGCAGAGGAGCACTGTCAGCTCTGCACGCAGAAGAGATCCCTCCCCTGTGGGCTTTGAGGGGAGGACCAGGAGAGGGAGGGGCCTGAGGAGAGGCATCAGGCTGTGAGGATGGAGAGTTCGTAGGACAAGCAGAACTTGGTGCACAGTTAACCCTAGGGGTCAAGGGGGCCTCGGGGATGTCATCATGGTGTAACTAACACCAAGGCAGTTCAGTATATGAGTCTGGAGCTCAGTGGAGAAGTCGGAGTGAGAGATAAAAATATAAATTGCTTAACTAAACTTATTTCTATTCTCTAGGAGAAACGAGAAAAACTCTTTGATATATGCAGACTTTGGGGGGGGTTTTTGGCAGGGGGCAATAAGTAACCAACTTCTCCCTGTCCTGGGTTTGCAGTCAACTAAGCAATAGCTCTAAGAGATGGAAAACCAAATGTTGGCTTTACTGCTGAATTTTTTTTTAAGATTTTATTTATTTATTTCTAGAGAGATGGGAAGAGAAGAAGAAACAAAGGGAGAGAAACACCATTGTGTGGTTGCCTCTCACACACCCCCAATTGGGGACCTGGCCCGCAACCCAGGCATGTGCCCTGACTGGGAATTGAACTGGAAACCCACTGGTTCGCAGGCCTGCACTCAATCCACTGAGCCACACCAGCCAGTATATGACTTTTTTAAAGCCTTATAAGAAGACCTGCTTTGGTGTGCTGTCAGAGCAGACTTCCTAATGCTCCCCCTAGAATGAGCCAGGCCTAACCCCCACCACCACCCTAGTCATAAGCAGGCCATGTGACCACAGGCCCCACAGCGGGGACTCAGTCACCAGGCTTTGCATCAGAGCCACTTAGTGTGAGTCATGCTGCTCACGGAGATCCTTTTTCCTCCCCAGCTGGATGCCCTGGAGTTTCTCCACGAGAACGAGTATGTTCACGGAAATGTGACAGCTGACAATATCTTTGTGAACCCAGAGGACCTGAGCCAGGTAATAATCAGGTTCTCCCCACCTTGGGGCTCCCTGGGCTCAGGATCTCACCTACCTCAAAACTTCCATTTATTACAGTGTTTTTTTTTTTTCATTGATTTTGGAGAGACAGGAATGGAGGGAGGGAGGGAGGGGGAGAGAGAAAAAAAAACACATCAATTTGTTGTCCCACGTATTGATGCATTCATTGGTTGATTCTTGTGTGGGCCCTGACTGGGGATTGAACCTACAACCTTGGTGTGTCCGGAAGACACTCTGACGAACTGAGCTGTCTGGCCAGGGCAAAACTAGAGATGAACAGCAGCTTAATAGAAAAATGGGTAAAGGATAGGAAAAGCAGTCCATTGAAAAAGAAATCCACAGGGTAGTTAAAGATACGAAAAGATGCTCAACCTCCCTAATAATCATTGAAATGAAAATTAAAACATACTGTTTTTTAACCCTTTGAGCGGACAAATTTGTTTAAAAAATTGTAACATCTGTGATGATAAAAGGATATAAAGAAGTAAAAGTTCAGATCTCAACTTCTGGTCAGGATGTAGGTAGACACACTTCACCTCCTTGCACAGCTGTGTGAAGGATCACACTAACATCAAAACAAATACTCCCCAGAACTGCCAGAAAATCGAAATGGATAGAAATCCAACAGCCAAGGATCTGATGAAGCCATGTCCATCCAGATGTACAGGAGGGGCAGAGACAGAGAGCCAGGGTGGAGGGGACACAGTGTGATGGCAGTCGTGGCAGCCATCAGAACAGGTGGTCCCACATTCACGTGCAGTTGGTAGAAATTAGGGGGGATACCTGGGGATCAAGCGTTCCCAGCCCTGGGCCAGAGTACACAGCCCAGGGTTCCAGTGCTGGGAAGATAAAGCCTCATAACTTCTGGCTGTAAAAACCTGTGGGGGTTAGTTTAGGGTGGTGGAAGAAATGGCCAGTCTCTCAGGAGAGTCCATTTCAAGGGCTCTCACGGTCCTAGAACATATGCACCGTACCCACTCTGGAACCACCACCAGGGCAACAGCTAGAGGGCACCAGTTGCATACAGGAAGTGGGTGAGGTGACTAGAAATGGGGCAAGTGCCGAGTGAGCCTCCAGCAGCCAGAGAGCAGCACTGTCCCCTCTCCGACCCCTGCCCACATACAGTGCCACAAAACAGTGAAGCAGGTTGCCCTGCCCTGGAACTTACCTAACACTGCCCCGCACAACGTAACAGGTGCACCAAGTCAGGGAGCCAAACCGGCTCTGTCTGATAGAAACAAACACAGGGAGGCTGCCAGACTGAGGAGACAAGGCAACGCGGCTCAAATAAAAGAACAGAACCCCAGAAAAAGAACTAAACAAAATGGAGATACCCAACCTGTTAGATGCAGAGTTCAAAACACTGGTGATTAGGATTCTCAAAGAACTCTAAAAGCATGGCAAAAGCATAAGGGAAGAAATGAAGGCCACACTAAATTAAATAAAGAAAAATCTACAGGGAACCAACAGTGAAGGGAGGGAAGCCAGGGTTCAAAGCATCGATTTGGAATGTAAGGAATAAACCATCAACAAGAACAAAATTTAGAAACAAGAATTTTTTGTTTTAAATGAGAGATTAAGAAGACTCTGGGACATTTCCAAAAGTGCCAACATCCAAATCATAGGGATGCCAGAAGGAGAAGAGGAAGAGCAAGAAATTGAAAACTTACTTGAAAAAATAATGGAAGATAACTTCCCTAATTTGGTGAAGGAAATAGACATGCAAGTCCAGGATATACAGAGAATCCCAATCAAGTTGGACCCAAATAGGAACACACCAAGATACATCATAATTGAAATGTCAAAGCTTAAAGATAAAGAGAGAAAGCAAGAGAAAAGCAGAGTTACAAAGGAGTTCCCATAAGACTATTGGATGATTTCTTAAAAGAAACTTTGCAAGCAAGAAGGGACTGGCGAAAAGTATTCAACGTGATGAAAAGCAAGGACCTACAACTTAGAGTACTCTGTCCAGCAAAGTTATCATTTAGAATGGGAGGACAGAGAAAGCTCTTCCCAGACAAGGTAAAGCTAAAGGAGTTCATCATTACCAAGCCCTTGTTATATGGAAATGTTAAGGGGACTTATTTATTTTTTTAAAGATTTGATTCATTTATTTTTAGAGAGAGGGGAAAGGAGGGAGAAAGAGGGAGAGAAACATCCATGTGTGGTTGCCTCTCATGTGCCCCCTACTGGGGACCTGGCCTGCAACCCAGGTGTGTGCTCTGACTGGGAAACGAACCAGTGACCCTTTGCTTTGCAGGTCGGCTCTCAGTCTACTGAGCCACATCAGCCAGGGCAAAGGGGACTTATTTAAAGAAGATCAAAACTATGAGCATTAAAATGACAACAAGCACAACCGTCAACAACTGAGTCTAAAAAACTAAAGCAAACAGGGACAGAATCCTAAATATGGAGATCATTTGGAGGGTTAAAAGCAGGGAGGGGAAAGGGGGAGAATGGAGGAAAAAGTACATTGATTAAGAAACATAGATGGGCCCTGGCTGGTGTGGCTCAGTGGGCTGAGCACCGGCCTGCGAACCAAAGAGTCGCAACTTCCATTCCCAGGCAGGGCGCATGCCTGGGCTGTGGGCCTGGTCCCCAGTAGGGTGCGTGAGAGGAAACCACACACTGATGCTTCTCCCTCCCTCCCTTTCCCTCTCTAAAAATAAATAAAATCTTTAAAAAAGAAAAAAGATCTTTAGAAAAAGAAGCATAAGTAGTAGGTACAAAATAGATGGGGGGGGGGGGTTAAGAATAGTATAGGAAATGGAGAAGCCAAAGAACTTAACATGTACGACCAATGGACGTGAACTAAGGGGGGGGATTGCTGGAGGGAAAGTGGGTACCAGGCGGAGAGGGACAAAGGAAAAATTGGGACAACCTAATAGCATAATCAATAAAATATACTTTAAAAAAGAAAAGTACTTTATATTCTGTTAGAAGTATGAATTGGGCAACCTCTTTGGAAGGTAATTTGCATATAGTGGTCAAAATTTTATATGCATATGTTGTTTGACCCACCAGCTCCTCTCAGGAATATGTCCTACCCACATTCTCAGGGGGCTGTTCAGAGATGCATGTTTAAATATGCAGCGTTCCTCACAACACTGATTGTGTCAGTAATGTGGGAAAACCTTCGATGCATGCTCCCAGTAGGGTGCTGAGTAAATGGTGGGGTTTTTTTCACATTTTTTATTGTTATTCAAGTACAATTGTCTCCATTTTCCCCCCACCACTCCGCCCACCCCAACCAGCCATCCCCACTTTCCACCCTTGATCCTTCCCCCCTTTGGTTTTGTCCATGTGTCCTTTATACATGTTCCAAGTAGATTCCAATTATTTTTTCAAATGACATGACTTAAGCAAAAAAAAAAAAAAAAAAAGTTTAAAAAGGGAGAAGTGCAATATATTGGTCCAGGGAATGGAAAAATGGAGGACTTCAAAGGTTTCAGGCATGGCTGAATCTAGGACCAGTGGTCATTGCCAGGCAAGACTCTCTTCCCTCATGCTGACAAAATCACCACCAGCAAATCAGGCTTAAATCCCTGAGCTTAGCAGCCCCGTAGAAATAGATCAGGTGAGCCTCACCTCAGTCATGTGTGCTAAGAGTTGGAGAGATGAGATCCCGGAGAAAAATCTCAGGCTGTATTAGTCAGCGTTCTCCAGAGAAGCAGAACCAACAGAATGCACAGAACGAGACTGAGTGTAAGGCATTGGCTCGCACAATGATGTGCAGCAGCAATTTTCCGTGGTGCGCCACAAGAATTTTTAAAACATGCAATATCTGACTAGTTAGTCAGGGGCAGTGACCTCTTTTCCCTTAAACTGTCAAATTTTTTAAAAAATGACAACACACCACTAGCTGTGCAGGGTGAATGAATCAAAATTATACCTATTTTTCTTTTGTCAGAACAACAAAAAATACATTTTTTGGTGTGCTGCGGAATTTTAGTAGTGTATGTGTGCCGTGAGATGAAAGAGTTGGAAATCACTGGTGTACAGGATTGTGCAGAAGAAGATCTGTTACAGGGAATTGGCTCACGATTATGGGGACTGAGAACCTCGAGATATGCTGCCGGCTAGCTAAAGACCAGGAAGAGATGATGGTGTGGTTCTGGTCAGTCCAAAGGCCTGCAAAACCAGGAAAACTGACTGTGTGAGGCTGGCAGGCTCAAGGCCTGAGAAGGGTCATTGTTTCAGTTCAAGTCCAAAGCCGGAAAAGTCCAATGTTCCAGCTCTTGCAGTCAGCCAGGAGTTGTCCCCGCTCACGCAGCCTTTTGCGTTCCCTTCAGGCCCTCAACTGCTGGCTGAGGCCCACCCTCATTAGACAGAGCAATCTGCATTACTTAGACTGTGATTTAAATGTTAATCTTATCCAGACCTGGCTGGTGTGGCTCAGTTGGTTAGGCATCATCCTGCAAACCAAAAGATCACAGGTTCAATTCCCAGTCAGGGCACATGCCTGGGTTGTGGGTTCAGTTCCCAGTCAGGGTACATGTAAGAGGCAACCAATGAATGTTTCTCTCTCTCTTTCTCCCTCCCTTCCCCTCTCTCTAGAATCAATAAAAGGGGAAAAATTTTCATGTTAATCTTCCTGAGAGATACCCTCACAGACACACCTAGAATATTTGGTCAAATATCTGAGCACCCAGTGAGGTTATATTTAAAATTAAATACCACAAACTGTGACCAGAAGAAAAGGCTGTAGAACCTATCTTGGACAAAACCAATAGTTGTCCTTTGTCCAAATGGCAGAATACAGCGAGCCATTAAAATGCGGGCGGGGCCGACTGTGTGCCTGGCCGAAAAACACTTTTCCTTTTGTTCTCAACTCAGTAAAGCCCCATAACCAGCCTGGAAGGTGGGGACTATTGTTGTCTTCATTTTACAAACGGAGAAATCAAAGCACGAAAAGTTAACATAACTTGCCCAAGGTTGCACAGCCCCTAAGGGCCACGCCGGCATTTGAATCTGATCTGTCTGGCTTAGAGTTAATGCCCTGAACCTCGCTTGAAGCGCAAACACTGGACGCCCAGCAGGAGGTATAGAGAGGTCCCTTTGAGGGAAACTGGAGCCCCTGCCCCACCCACACGAGTTTGCCAGTCACTTCAAGGATACCGTTTGAAGCAATAAGATGCTATTATCTGTGGTTACTTCTGGGTGATAAGTTTAGGGGGCCGGGTTGCAGTAGGGATGAATGGTTTAGGTTCTTTTCACTTTCCACTCTTTGGTGCTGTTGGGCATTTATTTGTTCCCAGTTAGACCTCTGATTCCAGAGTCCAGGCTTCTAACCTCCAAACTGCATGGCTTCTCCCCACGCCAACATAGGTGACCCTGGCGGGCTACGGCTTTGCCTTCCGCTATTCCCCAGGCGGCAGACACGTGGCCTGCGTGGAAGGCAGCAGGAGCCCCCACGAGGGGGACCTGGAGCTCATGAGCATGGACGTGCACAAGGGATGCGGTAAGAGGCCAGAGGAAGGGGTCAGGACCCTGGAGACACACTTCTCGTACAAGGGCAGCTCTAGGTTTTCTCAGCCACGGACAGCAGAGGACCAGACACTGTTGTCACTAAAGGAGCCATGACAGGGGGTTAGAATTAAGAATAGAGCCCTGGCTGGTGTGGCTTAGTGGACTGAGCACCAGTCTGTGAACAAAAGCGTCGGCTGTTCGATTCCCAGTCAGAGCACATGCCTGGTTTTCGGGCCAGGTCCCCAGTAGGGGTGCATGAGAGGCAACCACACATTGATGTTTCTCTCCCTCTCTTTCTCCATCCATTCGCCTCTCTCTAAAAATAAATAAATAAAATATTTAGAATGAAAAATAGTGTCCCCAAGCATTGGGGGGTTGTGGTTCAGCACCAAGGACAGAGGTCATCTGGGCACAAGGAAACCCTGCAGGTCCAAAGGCTGTCAGAGTCAAGATGTGGTGGAGACTTGGAACATGACAGTTGCTCACCAGTCTCCCAGGAGAGGCCACTGAGGAAGCAGTTGGCTCCCTGTGTCTGCAGCTCAGGAGTAAACTGCGGACGGAGACTCAGAGTTGCAGACAGGATCTCAGGAGTTGTCAGCCGAAGCCCTGGGAGAGGAGTGAGACTATCTGAGCAAAGTGTCCAGTGAGCAGAGAGCCCAGGCCAGGTTCCCCCAGGAGGTCGCAGGCCCTCTTTCCCAAATCCCTTGAGACCACTGCTGTCCATGTGCTTGCGTCCTCCCCCCAGCCTGAGCCCTGAGCCCACCCAGGGGTGGGCGGTGCCTGTGCCTCTGGCATCAGGTGGCAGAAGGCCAGGCGCAGTCGGCTCTCAGTGTCAGGTGAATGCTCGAGTTGTCGTCCAAATCATGACGTCTGGGCAGCAGAACAAAAATAATACCCAGTGGTCGTCTTTGCTCCCCTGCTGAGGCTGTGTGTGCCCTGTTCTGTGTTCCCTGTGGCTCAGGTAACCCCGCAATACAGTCATTTCCCCACTAGACTGAAGGACCAGGACCCAGCCACACTCTTGTCGACAATTTGAGAAATTGGCTGGGCCAGCGCACAGACTCTGAGGGCCCATCGAATGGGTGAAAGACAAGGAGATGAGGGAGTGAGCTAGTGGGAGCGGAGGTGGGGGGAGGGCTGAGACAGCAGATGAGTAACTGAGAGGCGCATGAGCGTGGGCAAACACAGAGTGAATGAACAGCCGAGAGCCGTGTGTTTGGTGGCAGAATGTGTGCTTGGTGGAGTCCGTGAGAGAGAGGAAGGGGATGGGGTGGCAGTGAGTGGAGCATCCAGACCGAACTGCCACCTCTTCCACCCTCCCCAGGGCCCTTCCGCCGCAGTGACCTCCAGACCCTGGGCTACTGTTTGCTGAAGTGGATTTATGGGACCCTGCCGTGGAAGAAATGCCTGCCTGACATCGAGGCCATCATGGAGCTGAAGCAGAAGTGAGTCTGGGGGTCAACGGAGCCCAGCACTGGCCCGGCACCCCTGCAGCAGGGGCAGAAGCTCAGAGCCCCACGGGGGGCAGAAAGGACGGGGAGGCGGTGTCCAGTGGAGCCAGGGCCTCTGCAGTTCTCAGGCGTTTGCTCTGCTGTCTTTTCCGGCAGACCGAAGTGTGGGCTCCGGAACCCCGCTGCCTGGGGTTGCATGGGCACCTTAACCTCCACGAGCCTCAGTGTCCTCAGTGAGATGGAATTCTATTAGCACCCACTGCGGGGGGCGATGGAAGGATTTGGGGAAGGCAGGGACACAGCACTCGGTGGAGATCCGGGCCTATAAAAAAGACTCGCCAGGCACTGGACCGCATGACTCATTCATTCCTTCACGAGCATGTGAGCAACTGAGAAGTCGGTGTGGGCCCTCCTCAGCACAGGCAGCAGCAGCCACTGGTGTTCGCACCTCCCCTTCCTCACCTCTGTATGTAAAACCACCAGAGCCAGCTAGTTCTGTTTACACGTTCAGCACCAAGGACAGCGCCCCCTGGCCGACCCCTGGATGCTGGGAAGGGAAGTGCTGAGATACAAGGTTCAGCACCAAGGACAAAAGGTGCCCGTTTGCAAAGGAAAGTGCTGCCGCTGCAGTTCAGCACCACGGGCAGAGGGAAGTAAGCGCAGGGCCTTGGTCCTCGGCACCAAGGACAGTGGACAGCTGGAGGGACACAGGGAAGCACTGGGGGCCCAGAGGACGGCATTCAAGATTTGGTGCAGACTTGAGGCTGAGAGCTGCCCAGGAGTCCCCCAGGGAGGGCCGTCTGGGGGGTAGTTGGCTGTCAGTGTCTGAAGGGCAGAAACGAAGTCTGCAGGAGATTCGGACCTCAGCGGTATCTCGGGAGCTCTCAGCAGCGGCGCTGGGAGGGGTGAGCGTTTCCAGGGAGGCCGTGCAGCGTGGGAAGCGGGAAGACTCACCAGTGAACAGCATTGCGTCTGCAGCTCTCAGTTCTTAGCGTGCTATGTTCCTCCTAAGCCTTGCTGGCTTTATCCTTCCCCTTCAATGTCCCCCATCTACCCCCTCTCGCGCATGGATACCCACCCACGCCAACATGCCACACCGATGTTCTACTGACATGTCAGCTTAAACATATTTGTACCCTTAAACTTGCATGACGGTGGCGGCACTGTGTGGTCTGGCTTGCACAAATGGTGTTTGCTAAATCAAACCTGTTCCTGGCCTTTTTCACACGCCACTGTGTCCACCAGCTCTCACCCGAGTGTTGCACGTGCCTCGGGTTTCCTGCTCCTGACCACTGCTTTTAAAGAAATTTGTGTGGACGTGTCTGTGTCCTTGAACACTGTACGAGGAGTGTACTTACTCTGCATAAATAGTGCTCTGCTGGAAATTCCGTTGTTTCTGGCCTTCTTTCACTCAGTGCTGTGTTTCTGAACTGTCAGCTACGTCGCTGGTTCGCCACCTCTGAATACTTCTCCTAACTTTGCTTGTTTAGATGCATTTCTGTCCTCAAAACACTTCGAAGCCCGTGTGTCCCCAGGGCGGGAGGCTGGACACAGCCTCCCTTCACTGAGCCCTCAGCTGTGCGGCACCTGCTGTGCTCATGAGCTGTACTAGGCCCTGGGGCACAGGATCCAGTAAGACGCGCGCGCCCCTGCCCTCAGGGAGCTCCCACTCCTGCTGAGGGAGAGGGGGAGAGAGACCAAGAGTGGAGCACAGCGCAGGTCAGAGGTCAGACGGGTGGGGCAATCCAGTCAGAGCCCTGAGGATACCCAGCAGGGTGCGGGCACCTGCCACTCTTGTCCATTTAATGGTCAGTGTGGGTCTCACGGCAAGGGTGACGGGCCAGTCACCTCCAGAGGGGCGGTGAAGCAAGGAGGAGGTCTCACTTTGGTTGATGTGCTCCTAACATCCCTGCAGAAGGAAGGGAAGACAGACAGAGACTGACAGAGGCCTTCAGCTCCCAGGCTTCCTCAGGCTGCCTCTGCCACAGAGCCTGGCAGACATGCGCCATTGCCTTGTTTTTGGGACTCACTGCTGCTGGAACTTACTCTCCAGCTCTCCCATAGCTTTCCAGGTGCGAAGTGCAGCCGGGTGAGAATGCCGGGTCACAGGACAGGAGGCACAGGTGGCAGAAACTTGGCACTCATCTGCTGACACGTTGAGCGTGCCTGAAGCGCGTGGCCCGCTCCCTTACGTGTTCTGTTGGCTTAGGGCCAAGGCTGCGCTGCTCTTGCGAGCAGACCCCACAACAACTCTGTGGCCCAGAGGAGGCAGCCGTTTGCTTCCCTCCGCGGACACCCCGGGGGTGGGAGGCGGAGAGTGGCAGGTGCCTCCGCCCCCTTCTGCGTGCACTCGTGCTTCTCCGGGCACTAGCCCTGCTGCCACCGTTGCCCGTCACTTTGAAAGGGCAGGACCGGAAACAATGTGTGCCTATTTGTCACGTGACCACCCTGAGCTGCAGTGGGCTTGGGAAACATCTGCAGCCTTTGGCTGCCGACCCTGGGGTCCTGCCATCAAAGAGAGGGGCCACTGGGCAGCAGGGAGCAGATCCTCCACAGCGCCACCTGGCGTCATGTTTCCACACCGGCTCTCTTCGTCACCGTCACCGTGTCGTTCGCAGCACAGTGCTGGGTGTGTGGTGAGTGCCCACGAGATCGCTGTGAAATGAATGTGTGAGCTTTTATTCTCAGGCCTGGGCTTCCGTGTAGACACAGGTCAGGCAGACAGGCTCCAGCCTTGGGGATTCCCAGGCTGGAGGCAGACCCTTGGGCAGGAAGCAGACACTGCATGTGGTGGTGGGGGCCCCCAGGGGGCGCTGTGGGAGAAGAGGGGAGGCACGTGACTGGCCTCATCCCGCTGGGAGCCTTGACCCAGGGGATGCCTGGCTCAGTCTATAGAGAGCAGAGTTATTTCCCAGGCAGCCAAGGGGGAAGCGAGATTTCCAGGCTGGCAGGATGGCACTTACGTGAACTATTCATTCGTTCGTTCGTTCGTTCGTACGTTCGTTCGTTCGTTCGTTCGTTCATTCATTCATTCATTCATTCATTCATTCATTCATCTAGGACCTCTCTTCCCAGGGCATTGGTGTGCTAGCCCTGTGCTAGCAAATGCTGGAGATCAGCTGAGGGCCCCTCTTGTCATCAGTGGAAACACCTGCTGAGGCTCCGATGGGCTGAATCCTCTCTCCCTCTACCTCCCTAACTCCTGAGAAGTCATGTCTCCTTTTTCACATCTCTCCCACCTTCCCCTTCGTGATGACCTCAGGTGCCTCCCTCAGAGGCTCTGCAATCGCCAAGGCGGTGCAGAGTAAAGAAAATGGGTCCCAGTAAGCGTTTTAATATTGAAGATTTCAGTACAAGCAGCACTTCATTCCAGAGCCCCTGATCCCAACCGCAACCACAGAGGGAGGGAGGGGCAGGTGAACAGGCTCCACCTGGAGACCTGGGCCGCAATATCTCCATCATTCTGGACCCCACCGCCCAGAGTCGAGGCAGTAACGAAAAGGACCACGAGGGGGCGATGTTGGAGCTTGCAAGTTTTCTGGAACCCTAACTTTTCTTCCTCTGGGACATCTTAGTGGTTGGTGCGTGTGGCCTTTTTCCACTCACTCAACAAATATTTGTTCATTTTCTTGTACATCCTAGTTCATGCCAGAATGAATGGCTAAAAGAAACAAGAGCCCTGACTGGTGTGGCTCAGTGGATTGAGCACCAGCCTGCAAACCAAAAGGTCACTGGTTTGATTCCCAGGCAGGGCGTGTGCCTGGGTTGTGGGCCAGGTCCCTGGCCGGGGGCATGTGATAGGCAACCAATGGATGTATCTGTCACACACTGGTGTTTCCCCTTCTTCCTCTCTTCCTCCTCCTAAAAAAAAGTAAATAAATTAAATCTTAAAAAAAAAAAAAAAACAGAAGAGACACTGGGATGCCCCATGGCTTTCTGGTGTGCGAAGCGCCCAGCTGGGAAAGCACAGACGTGACCCCGATTTGGTCCCTGCTGTGAAGGCTGTCCTCTGGGCAGGAAAATCCCACCACCACTGACAGTGAGAGCCGGTGGGGGAAGGACTGCTCACTCGCTCTGTCCCTCATTCCTTCATCCACCACTCACATCCTAAGGCTGTACATGCGTCTCGCCGGGTGCTGGAGCGCCTCTGTGGCCCTCTGTACTGGGTGCGCTCGAACTCAGGAGGGATGGGCTTCCTCTGCCTGGAGAGGCCTGGAAGCTTCCAGTACACAGCCCTTGAGCTGGGTCCCAAAGCGGGAGCGGCCATCCAGTGGGGTCAAGGCAGGGAAAGGCCACCCGGGGCAGAGAGGGCATTAGGAGGCCAGAGGATGTTTGGGGAGCTGGAGAGACTTTGGTGTGGCCAGAGCGTGAGACAAAGGGGAGGTAGTCCAGGAGAGAGGGTCAGAAGGGCTGGCCTGCCCCCCCACACCCCGGGACTTTCCTGGGGAGCCGCAGGAGGGCTGCAAGCTGGGAGGGGCAGAGGCAGCTTTGGGCGTAGAAAGACTCTCTGGGGCCGTGCATGGGAGATGGGGGAGGAAGCTGGGGCCCAGGGAGAGGGTGAGGCCTGAGCTGGGCCCAGAGCCATGCCCAGAGTGGGGGGGTGGGGCAGAGAGGCCTAGGGAGTGGGCGGGTGGGGCTTGGGGACTTCTGGGAGGGTGGGGGAAGGGCAGGACAGTGCCCAGGGTCTGAGTGGACATTGGAGATAAGCCAAGAAAGTAGATGAATTTCTGTTTGTCCTGAGTGGTCCAGAAGGGCATGTATGTGTTTGTGTATGTATATATGTATACAAATATCTGTGTGTGGATAGTCTTTCTTCGTTATTCACGGATTTCATACATGTGAATTTGCCCATTCACTCGAATGTACCTGTAACCCCCAAATGAACACTCAACAGTGCTCTGGAGGTCATCCTCAGACACACGCAGAGTGGACAAAACTCAAGGTGGCCTGCTGCCCACGGTCCCAGCGGAGGTCAGACAGGCTGTGCCCTGCCTTCCTGGTTCGGCTCTCTCAGCATAAGCCAGCACCCTGCGTGTGGCCTACTTTATGCCCCATTTTCCACCTTTTTATGCTTTTGGTCGGTGATTTTGCTGTTTCAAGTGGCCCCAGGGTGCACTCTCCCTCTCAGGTGCCTGCCCACACCTTTCCTCCCTCTCAGGTGGGCATCTCCTGAAGCCTAAGGGACCCACGAGACTTGTAGCCAGGGGGCAGCGGCAGCTCATGCCAGGCTCACCCCCTGCACCCGTCCCCAAGGCCCCTTTGCTCTGACTCTCCAGTGAGACACAGCAGCCCAGCGCAGGCTCGCCTGCTGCTGCTTCTGTGCTAAGCCCTTCCTTGTTTCACTGTGCCCCGCTTTCATGAATGTACTCTCACAATCAGTCAATCAATCGATAAATAATACAGCAGCACCAAGCACAGGCTGCAGTGCTGTCTCGTGTTCCTCCATGTCAGAGGCACGGATGTGCTCCCAGAGAAAGGCCGCGTGTTAGACGAGCTTCCCTCAGGCACACGCCTAGTGCCGCTAGCCACGAGCTCCGTGTGGACAAATCCACATTATGTGAAATAAGATGCCTTCAAACATAACCACATAAAACAAGCTTATTATGTATTGATCAGTCGATGAAAATGTCGGGAGCAACCCTGGCTGGTGTGGCTCAGAGGACTGAGCACCAGCCTGAACACCCAAGGGACACTGGTTCAATTCCTAGTCAGGGCACATGCTGGGGTTGCAGGCCAGGTCCCCATTAGGGGCACATAAGAGATAGCCAATCCATGTTTCTCTCTCTCTCTCCCCCTCTCCCTTCCCTTCTCCCTAAAAGTAAATAAAATCTTTTGTTTTAAGCTTTCTCCCCTCAAAAAAAAGCCCTGGCTGGTATGGCTCAGTGGATTGAGCACTGGCCTGGGGACTGAAAGTTTGCTGATTTGATTTCCAGTCAGAGCACATGCCTGGCTTGCAGCCAGGTCCCCAGCTGGGGGCGTGTACGAGAGGTAACTAATCGATGTTTCTCTGCGTGTCTTTCTCCTGCTCTTTCCCCTCACTCTAAAAATAAATGAAATATTTTTTTAAAAAAGAAAAGAGAATGTTGTGACCAGAGGCTCACAGGAACCTAATACAACATTTCCCCTACCAGCAGATTCAGAAGTCACCAATCCAGTGTTCAGGGAGACTCCACAGGGCGTAACTACCATGAATAATGAGCATCTACTGTGCAGCAACGAGACATTTTGTCTAAATGGTTGCTGTCTCTTCCCCAAAAGACCTGTGCATATACCTCTGTCCTCTCAGGTTCCTTGACAATCCGGAGGCCCTGGTGGGACAGTACAGTCGCCGGATGAGTCCCTCAGGTATGTCCTGAAGGGGAGGGACAGGCAGGGGCCATGGCGGGACAGGGTGGGGGGAGGGGCTTGGATCCATGTGAGGTCGCCTGTCTTTAACACACCTCTGTTGTCCTTCTTCGAACGTTTCAAATTGCATATGTGTATGTGCTTATCGTAGAAAAGCAAAAATCTTGACCAGGCTGGTATAGCTCAGCAGATTGAGCACAGGCTGCAAACCAAAGGGTCACCGGTTTGATTCCCGGTCAGGGTAGGTACCTGGGTTGCCAACCAGGTTCCCAGTGAGGGCCATGTGGAAGGCAACCACAAATTGATGTTTCTCTCCCTCTCTTTCTCCCTCCCTTCCCCTCTCTCTAAAAACAAATATATATTTTTAAATCTTCTACCCAAAATTCAGAAGTGTCTCTGAACAAGAACAATACACACACACACACAACCTATGTACATGCCCTGACTGGAATTGAACCTGTAACCCTTTGGTGTACAGGACAGCTCTCCAGCCCACTTAGCCACCCAGCCAGGACATAATGATTTTTTTTTTTAGTGAAATCATATTCTGTATATTGGTCTCCACATTGCTTTTTTTTTTTTCTCCATGTAAGAAGAGTCTACCTTTGAGATTTTCTGTATCAGTTTTTGTAGAGTTTCATCAGTATTTTTTAATCTGTGGTAAAATGCACCTAATGTCAGTAATTTAAAACTGCGGTTGTGTCTCATTAGTCATGAAAATCAATTTAACAGGTCGAAAATAAGATTTTTTTAAATTTATTCTTTTTATATATTTTTTATTTTAGACAGAAGGGAAGGGAGGGAGAGAGAGAAGAGAAACATGAATGTGTAGTTGCCTCTTGCATGCCCCCTACTGGGGACCTGGCCTGCAACCCAGGCTTGTGCCCTGACTGGGAATCGAACCAGTGACCCTTTGGTTCTCAGGCCAGTACTCAACCACTGAGCCACACCAGTCAGGGCAGATCTTTAAAAATTTAAAAGAACAGAAAATATATTAGTGCTTTACAAGAATTAAGGAAATATGAGCTGTAAGTTTCAGAGGTACGGGTTTATACACATATGTACATATTTGGGTGACAGGTTATAATGTAAACTATATTTCTAGTTATGTTTCCGTTTTATTTTTTTAAAGATTTTATTTATTTATTTTTAGAGAGGGAAGGGAGGGAGAGAGAGGGAAAGAGAGAGGGAGAGGGAGAGAAACATCAATGTGTGATTGCTGGGACACATGGCCTGCAAACTAGGCATGTGCCCTGACTGGGAATCGAACCTGCGATGCCTGGTTTGCAGCCCGCGCTCAATCCACTGAGCTACACCAGCCAGGGCATGTTTCAGTTTTTAAATACTTAAAAACCAGTGCTGCATCTGGGTGCATCAGCCCATCATACAATACACAGTATAATGCACCATATGAATGAGTATCAAAATATTACTAATTCTTCATTGATAAACCTTTAGAACCTTTAGATTGTCTCCAACTTTTTGATATTATAAACTCTTTACTCCTTTTTTTTTTTTTACTGGGTTTTGGTGTACATACCAATCTAATCTTTGCTTATAAAATTATTTAAACCAAACAGAAACATGTTACATAAAAAGTGAAAGTTCCTGACCCTTCCTTGCCCCCTCCCCAGTCATACTTTTAGAGAAATCCAGTGAGTACATATCACTTACCTACTGCTTTGTAACAAACCATGTCAAAACAGACTGTCCTAACACCACAGCCATTTCTTTTCAAAGATTTTATCTATTTATTTTTAGAGAGGGGAAGGGAGGGAGAAAGAGAGAGAGAAACATCAGTGTGTGGTTGCCTCTCACATGGCCACCACTGGGGACCTGGCCTGCAACCCAGGCATGTGCTCTGACTGGGAATCGAGCTTGGGATGCTATGGTTCATAGCCCGCACTCAATCCACTGAGCTACACCAGCCAGGGCCCATTTCTTTTCTTTACGACTCTGGAATAACCATCAGGCCAGGTTCGGCCCAGTGGTCTTCATGCCCGGGGTGGCTCCATGGGGGGCAGTGGGTTCAAGTGGCTCCTCTCCCTCCCTCCCATCTGGCAACAGGTGTCTGGTTGTCACAGGCAGACCTAGGAGTCCTCAGCTGGGATGGTTCATCTCTGCTCCCCAGGTCCCACACCCTCCAGCAGGCTGGAGGGGGCTTCCTCACGAGGTGCCTTTAGGGAAGCCTTCTGGGAGGGCAAGAGTGGACACTGCCATGCATGGGGGTCCCAGGATGGCAGCCCCGCCACATTCACTCCCAGAGTCAGCAAGGCCAGCCCACTCTCCAGAGGCAGGAAGCTGCAGTCACAGGCGAGGGGACAGGCAAGCAGGGACGGCAGGAGTAGAGACTCTGCTGGCTGCGGCCAGTACTCCATCTCCGTACGTGGCCAGCATGGATAAATGCATGCACACGTGGTTTTGTTTTATAAAACCATTGGTTTTTACAAAACTCTGTGGAACAAAAACAGTCTCACCCTGCACACGTTTTGGTCGACATCTTGCTCTTTATGTTCACGACCGTCAGGCTGTGTTACTCACACATGCACCGCAGGGGTTTTTCACAGCTGCACCATATTCGTGGTTTGGCTAAACCATCCTTTTTAAGACCAGTTCCTGTTATTGGAGATTTGGGCTGTTTTTTGGTTTCTGTGTGTGTGGTTTTTTTCTCCCAGTGTTCTTTTTGGAGAACTCCTACACTGCCCTCTAAGCAGGAGGCAGGATGAAACAGACACGGATAGTTCATCTGATGCCTCCAGCTCTGTAAGGGCTCACTTTAAAAATATATGTGTTTATTTACTGGTAGAGAGAGAAGGGAAAGAGGAAGAGAGGTAGAGAAACATCAGTATGTGAGAGATGCAGTGATGGGTTGTCTCTCACATGCCTGCATCTGGGGACCTGGCCCACAACCTAGGCATGCGCCCTGACTGGGAATGGAACCGGCGACCCTTTGGTTCGCAGTCTGGCGCTCAGTCCACTGAGCCACACCAGCCAGGGCAGGGCTCACTTTTTAATTTCCTGAAACCACTGAATTCAAGTCCTGGCTGTACTGCCCAAGTCACTCACGCTCCCAGCGGTGCGTTCTCTATCCTTACTGAATGAGCCCCCAGCTCGTAGTAGGCCGGGGCGGGTCTTGCGTGATTGATGTGGGGATGAGGGCGGGGCTGGCCCGCCTGTGGGAGGAGGAGATCACAGCCTCTAGTCAGGTACCAGGCGGGGGAACTTAAGTGGGTAAATGTGCCTCTCAGAGCCTCAGCTTGGGAAGAAAGGGGCCAGGAACAAACCCCGCCTCCAGGGTTGCCCTGGGAATTCAATGCAGAACCGCCTGCGCAGAGCTCCGCCCAGGCCGCTGCCTCAGCCTCCACTACAGCCCTGATTATCCAATAAACGGAGCTTTTTAGTTTAGTGGCCGGACATTCCCCAGATGGGGACTAGTATGCCTGCTATTGGTGTCATAATGGATGCTTTTTAAGAGTGATAATGGTATTGTGCTTATTCAGGAGGGAAAGAAACAACAGCAGCAAAGTCTTTATCATTTAAGCTGTGTCCCTGGGGCCCGCGCCTATGAAGCCAGAATTGTTTTGCATTTTGAAATGGTGGGGGGGGGTGGCGTGGAACGAAAACATTACTGTGAAACTTGTCTGACATTCAGGCTGCAGCATCCCTAAGTCTGGGCACAGCCACGCCCATTCGCTCACTCACCTGCCGGCTGCTTTTGTGCGAGAACGGCTGAGTTGAGTTCTTTCCGACACCGACCAACCAAAAATGTCGACTCACCGGACTTTCCAGGAAGTTTGCAGGTCCCCAATTTTAGGGATCCACTAAAGATTTACAGGTAAAATGACAATTAGCTGGGATCTGCTTTCAAACACCATAGGAGGAGGCAGTGGTAGGGTTCAGAAGAAAGATTAGCTGTGATTGACAGTTATAGAGACCGGGAGATGGATTCGAGATACTGTTTCTCTGTTGCGTATGTCTGATGTTTTCCAAAAAAAAAAATTGTTAAAAAGCTCTGGCTTGTGTGGTTCAGCGGATTGAGTAGCCAGCCTGTGGCCTGCAAACCAGAGGGTCACCAGTTCGATTCCCAGTCAGGGCAGGTGCTTGGATTGCGGGGCCAGGTCCCCAGTAGAGGGCACGTGAGAGACAACCTCACACTGATGTTTCTCTCTCTCTCTCTCCTTTCTTCCTCTCTCTCTAAAAATAAATAAAAAAAATGTTTTTAAATGTTTTTATTTATTTGTTTATTTATTTTTAGAGAGAGGGGAAGGGAGAAAGAGAGGGAGAGGAACATCAGTGTGTTGTTGTCTCTTACCTGCCCCCTACTGGGGATCTAGCTCACAACCCAGGCACCTGCCCTGACTGGGAATCAAACCTGGAACTCTTTGGTTCACAGCCTGTGCTCAGTCCCCTGAGCTATACCAGCCAGGGCTAAGTAAAATCTTAAAAAAAAATTTTTTTTTTAATTTCTGTGTCTGTGGCCGCGCCAGGCCCAGGGGCAGCACTGACTACTAGATGGGCACCATGAGTGAGACCCTTAGGGTGCAGGCCCCTGGGCTCAGGGCTGGAGGCCCCTCTTAAGCCTGTCCCGTGGTGGGGGTGTCTCGGCCACAGAGGCCCCGCAGGAGTACCTGAAGGAGTACCTGAAGGTGGTGATGGCCCTCCGGTACGACGAGAAGCCTCCCTACGCCGTGCTGAGGATCAAACTGGACGCCCTGCTGAAGAAGCTGCGGGTGTCGGCCTATGGGCCCATTGACCTCCACGTGGCGCCATAGGTGGGTTCCACGGGGACCAGTCTGTGAGTCTGAGCCCCCAGCCCTGCTCCCCAAACCTCACTGGATGTCTATTCCAGGCGCCAGCCTCCTAGTTCGACACTGGATTCTTCCACAGGGTTCTTGAACTTCACAACCCCACCCCCACCCCCACCCCCAAGCAATCACAAGTAGCAGAAACCTGACTCAAACTGAATTTTCCAAAGAGGCGGGTTGACGGGCTCTTGTAGCTGAAAATTCCAAAGGGGGAAGCTTCAGGCATGACTGGATTCCCAGCCCAGAAAGTAGCATGGGGGTACTCTCTGCCTTTCTCTGTCCTTCTTTCTTCCCTCTGTCCCTCCAGCCTTACCCCTGTGGTCTCTGCTCGCCTTTGGGTCGGCTGGCGTGTCCTCCCTCCCCCCACCCGAAACCTCGCTGGCTCTGTGCCCCTGCTGTTTGCAGTTGGTGCTTCATCCCGCGGCCCTTCCTGTCAGCGCCAAACGTCCTGGTTTACGCAGCGGCAGCGCCGCCTTCCCTACGGACGAGGGGGTGCTCCCGGTAACCGGTGGCCGGCAGGTGCTCGCTTCCCGGGTTTTTGTTTGGCAGCCAGCGTGGCCTTGCACGCACCGGCGCGCGCCAAGTCCGTGAGGAGTACAGGCTGCCCTTCTGCAGGGCAGTGCCTGTTTACACCCCCACTCGTGTCGTGTGAGAGAGTGCACAGGGATTTGGGGGAGGTCCAAACTAAATTCACTTTGCTAAACAGCTTTGGCAAGGCCGAATGGGCTTTCTGAAGAGGAGCTTCCCCCTCGGTCCCCCTCCCTCTGTGGAGCTGAAATTTCCTTGGGGCCGGCTGGGATCGGAGCTCAGGTTTGGTCCAACTCAGGCCTTCGCTGATGGCGTCGAGAACAGCTGGGAGCTTCGGTCTGAGGACGCTCTTGGTTGTCACCGCTAGGGAGAGGGTGCTGTGGGCATCTAGTGGGTGGAGCCTGCGACTGCTCAGCCTCCCACAGCACACAGGCGGCCCCGCGGCAGAGAGTCCCCACCCTAGCGTAGGTCGTGCAGAGGCTGAGGGAGCCAGGTCCTCGGGCACCCTCCTGGTGGCAGCCGCAGGCCTCTTCCTGGTGGCACTTCGGTTACACTGCTTCCTCACTCTTGCACCCTTCACTCACGTCCCAGGGCGAACAACGCGAGATCACCCATGGGTGACGCTGTCCTCCCAGGCCTGGTCCCGGAGCTCTCCGAAAATGCCAGGGCGTGGGTTTGGTTTGCCCCGCGGGATCATGAGCTCCCGGCCTGAATGACAAACACTTTCCAAAAGTGAAGGCATAACAACTCCACCCGGTATGCCCCGGTCCCAGTCTCTTCAGCCTGGCAAGTGGCTCCTCTGTCCCCGAGCTGTCCAAAGGCCTCAGGGTCTTCCCCGGCCCCTCCTCCTCCAGCCATCCCTCCTAGTCCATTTCCTCCAGGTTTCGGCCCCACCCTCCCCCAGGGACCCTGCCCTCCCCCAGGTGGTGGACTGTGCGGTCACTTGTCCTAGTCACCCGCTGGCGTGAGCTCCGTGAGGGCGCATCATGCCTTTCTCTGGCATCCTTGTGCCTCCTGAGCGTTGCTGCCTGGCGCGCCCGTGTTCATCGAGGGGCTCGGCCAGCCTTCCCTGGGGTGCAGGCCTGTCCCGCCTGCCGGCCTGTCTGCCCAGCACCACAGCCGCGTTTCAGGGCCATTATGGTTTCGGGTCTGCTTGCTCTCCAGGGACCTTTAGTCCAGCAGCAGGTTTGCCCCTTGGTTGGAAATGTAATGAGGAACTGCTGTTTAAGGAGCCCAGTGACCTCAGGGTAACTTAAAGGTCACTGCACCTCGGCTCTGTGGCCGCTCCTCGGCTTGGCCGGGGGCCTGCCTCCAGTCCACTCTGCGCCAGCCACCGTGCTCCGCTCACATGCCAGACTCGGCCAAGCCCGGTCCCACCTCAGGACCTTTGCACTTGCCATGCCTGCGGTCTGGAATGCTTTCTCCCTTCCAGTTCTATGCAGCTGGTTCCTTCTCGTTTCTGGGTCTCAGATCCTGAGGCCCCCTGACCACCCCCGCCCTTGGGTGCCTCCTCACCTCCCCTCTTACCCATCACCTCTTCTCCGCACATCTGTGCCCGCCTCAGAGGGAAGCGTGTGTTTAATCTGTAGTCTCCACCTCCCTCCTCAAAACTGTCCACCCAGCGGCGGTTTCCTGCTGACCTTGTTCACGGTGGGCCCCAGTGCCCGGGCAGTGCCTGTCCCACAGCAGGGCCTTAAAGGGGGCTCCTTGAATGCATAAGATGCTCAGAGCAATTTGTATTGTCTTCCAGAACTTTCAACTCCCAGTTTGAAGCAGAAAAACAGAGAACTGTGACTCCAGGCCTGCTGTAGATACGCTTCTAGAAAGATCCCTCGAATGTGCATTCCTGCTGATGCTTTCGGAGACGCTGCCTGTAGGTCCGATTAGCGTCAGGGCACCCGGCCGCTGGGCTCCAGGGGATGAGAACACGTCCCTCCGACTGTCCCACCTTTCAGCCGCTGTCTCCCCATAGCCGCTGTGTCGTGAACAGAGAAGACCCCCAACTCACGGCCCCTCAAGGGGGACCCTTCCTGCCACTGGCGCCACTACACTTTGGTAATAAATTGTTTCACTGAAGCTTGGAGAGTTGCGTTTCTGCAAAAGAAGTCCCTTTTGAAAAAGTCGAGCTCCCTTTTTCCCCCACCCACCCATCCCCTCCACCTTCCCAGACCTCAGGGGGCCACTCCTCGCTCGATGCATTCTTCCGTCCTTCTGCCTGTCCTTGCATTCACACACAGATGCTCTTCAACCTGCAATTCAGTCACATCCCATTATAGGTCGAAAATATTGTGAGTCGAAAATGCACTTAGCCCTGGCTGGTTTGGCTCTGTTGGTTGGAGCATTGGCCTGTAAACCAAAAGGTCACGGGTTCGATTCCAGGTCAGGGCACATGCCTGGGTTGCGGGTTTGGTCCCCCGTCGGGGGCATGCAAGAGGCAACTGACCAATGTTTCTCTCTCGTGTTGATGTTTCTCCCTCTCTCTCTCCCTCCCTCCCTCCTCTCTAAAATCAATAAGCACGCCCTTGGGTGAGGATTAAAAAAAGGAAGAAAGAAAAGACAAAGAAAATGCACATAATGAACCCAGACACAGACCTATACCTTCCATAAAAATTAACTCAAGTGCAAAACTATGAAACTTCTAGAAGACAACATAGGAGAAAAACCTATATGACTTCAGTAAAAAAAAAAATTAATAAAAGGAAGAAAGAAAAAAAGGAAACTGCATCTAACACTACACTGTCAGTGCCTGCTGTTCACCTGGCGACTGTGCGGCTGACCAAGCTGCACTCGCAGCCGCTGTCCGGCGTCGTAAGACAGGATGGCACCCCGTCTCGCTAGCCCGGGAAAAGATCAGACCTCAGAATCCAAATCCCACTGTCGCTTTCACACCCTGGTAGATTCAAAGTGTTGTAAGTCAACCCACCAGAAGTCTGGAACCGTCTGCGTTTGCCCATCTGCCCAACCCTCCATCCAACCGTTCCTTTACAACTCATTCCCCCAGCAGCTCACCCTTCCTGCCTGCCATTCATTCACCCTTCCTTTCACTCAACAAACACTCGCCAGGCACAGGCACCGTGCCGCACAGAGCATCCCAGCGACCGAGACGCGCATCCAGGGGAAGGAAGCCCGGTCTCTGTCCCCCACACCTCGACTCTGCCCCAAAATGAAACCATGGCTTAATCAGACGTTTGTGGTGCTGGTGCCGGCGGTGGGGTGGTAAACCATTTTTGCCCCAGGACATCGCTGAGCCTTCCGTGAAGGCAGGTGTGGTGCATCTGCAGGAAGGCCCCGGACGCAGCTGGGAGGGACAAGTCATTTCCCTCTGCTTACGAAAAAGGCTTGCTCCTGAGGCAATTATGAGTGGAATCCCTGCCAGACGAGGCCTCAGAAACTATAGAAAACATTTGCAGGGACTCTTACTGGTGTTAAAAAGCAAAATTTATGCCCTCACTGGTGTGACTCAGTGGATGGAGCGTGGGCTGCGAACTAAAGAGTGGCTGGTTCGATTCCCAGTCAGGGCACGTGCCTGGGTTGCAGGCCAGGTCCCCAGGAGAAGACGCTCAAAATGCAACCACACAGTGATGTTTCTCTCTCTTTCTCCCCCCTCCCCTCTCTAAAAATAAAATAAATAAAAAGTTAAAAACAAACTCAATGGCTCGTTTTAACAAAAGTCAAGAAAATCTGTTTCTTCATTTAAAGCACTGAAATTATTCTTTAGTTCTAAAGAAAAGGTCCCCCAAATTCTTGACTTTAAAATAAGCCCTGGAGGGAAGTCTATTTCATTTCTTATAATTTCCAATATCTGTTCATCAGTAGGATTATACAGATTGAAAGAAAACAGTGTTAAGTGCTCTGCAGTTTACAAGAACCTCTTGACAGTGCTGAAGAATTGATGAAAAATGCGCCCTTAGCCATGTGGCTTGCTTGGTTGGGTGTCGTCCCTCAAACCCAATGCTTACCAGTTCAATTCCTGGTCAATGTTTCTCTCCCTCTCTTTCCCCCTCCCCCCCCTCTGAAATCAAAAATTAAAGTTATAAAAAATTCGTTTAAAGAATTAATGAAAAATGTACCCCTTTAAGTGTCAAAGCCATTCTTTACAAAGACATTACTTGGACCAGGAAGAGAAATTCCGAGTTGAAGTTGGTCATTATCGCAGCATTTCCATGATGGTCTTTTCAAAAAGATTTTAGCCCTAGAAGAATGTGATCCTTTCACATAGATGTCCCTAAATACTCTCCACCACCCTGGGGACAAGTGGGGTCATCTCAAGGAAATAAGAAATGACAACAAGCCTCTCATTTTGTCAGTGGGTACCATACTTTTTTTTACCGTATTATTCCTTTTTTTAAAAAAATTATTGCATTGTTTCCATTGCCATTTAGTCCCCTCACACCCCCCTGCCCCAGAAATCACCACACTGTTGTCCACGTCCGTGAGACCTTTTCCCTTTGGGCATCATTGTCAGGAGTCACTAGGAGATGCAGCACAGCCCTGCAGCGTGGTGAAGCAGTTGTGCCATGAAGGACGGAATCCCAACCCATGGAATTTCAAGAGCAGTTGTAGTACAAAGGTGTTAACTTTTTAAAAAATACTTTCTTTATTTTCAGAGAAAGAGAGAGGAAGAAACATCAATGTGTGGGTTGCCCCTCGTGGCCCCCAACTGGGGACCTGGCCCTCAATCCAGGCATGCGCCCTGACTGGGAATCGAACCGGCAGCCCTTTGGTTGGCAAGCCGGCGCTCAGTCCACTAAGCCACACCATCCTGTTGATGGGAGAGACCTAGTTCTTCTTGCTAACGCATGTAAAGAATTATATATCAGCAAATCTAGTAGTATGTAATCAGTTTATTAGTGGTCCACTTCCATGGAAGAGAACGGGACTGGGTAGAGTAGGGCGTGAAAGGCAATGTTTCAGGGCAAAGCAGGGTGAGAAAAGCAAGAGCGGCTGAAGACCAGCGTGGCAAGCCCCCGGGCAGCCTGAGGCCGGGTGGCCAGAGGCCCTGTGGCCCAAGAGCCTAGAGCCCCCTGAACACCCAAGAAGAGAGTGAATCCTTTGTTCTCAGGACTTATATAGTTGGTGGGATAGGAGGGAAAAAAGTTACATATTAATTAAGGGGTAAATGTGGTGCCAGCTTTCCCGGGGGAATGTGACTTTCCAAACTTAGGTATGTGTGGGGTCTGTTAGCCCAAGAATCTTTATCTTGCTCCAACCCCATTTGTTCATCTTGTTGTAAAACAAATACGTGACAGGAGGCAGTTAATTAAAATTGGGGTCTGGAGCATCAGGGACTCCCTCCTAAAACAGATAGTGACCAGAGGTAGGCAATTAACCGAAGTTGTTTTATGGGCTCTTTCTTTGGGCACCAGGGACCCTCTCCCACATTCAGGCCTTGGGATGAAAGCACAGTTTCAAGGCTTTCTTTCCCAGATAGTGGAAATGCTACATAGAGTTTCAAGGACTTCCCTTCTTTTTGCTAACATAGTGTCTCTTGTGATGTTGGAACACCTGGCAATATTATTGGACCAGGCTCAGGACTGCTGAGTTAGCATGTGAGACCTGTCTCCTTCCTCCTCCCTGCCTCGGTTTACTATTTATTCCACCTAATTGGTAAAAGGCATTTCCTGGCAACCAGGACGCTAAATGCTGGCCAGTGACAGTATTGCAGTCTCAGAGTTCTTCCTGTCCTGTCTCCTGCCTCAATCCAGGGCACAAAGGTGTTAACTTTATGCCAAAGCCTGTTCACTGTGTTGGCTCAGCACACTCGTGTTTTCCTATTAATGCAAACCACGGGGAAAACTCAACGGACAATCAATGCAAAAAAACGAACAAAATAAGTTCGATGTGACCACTGTGAAAACTAATTCCAAAGTAAATGGAACATAGGCTGTAACGGCAAGGAATTTTATAAGCAAACTCTACAAAAAGAAACGGTTAAGGAGAACCAAAGTGTCAGGGGTATAGAATGAAAGGAAGAGTTGTGTAATTCGATAAGCTATCACTTAGTTCAGATCATCAGTGAATGATTTTTTGTATGTGTGGTACCATACACAAATGGGGTTTCCGGGAAGCTCGCTCTCTGAGAGACCAGTGCGCAGCGGCCATGCCCCGGAGGTAGTCCCTATGGAGGGGAGGGGTCGCAGGTAGGTGGGGCGGAGCTGCATTGCCGCCCGGTGACAGCCTCGCCCAGGCCTTCAGGGAGCCCTGGAGCTGAAACAGCTCTGCAGAGTGGTCCCCATCAGGAAGCCCGGACCCTTATACCAGGCGGGCTGCCCGGAGAAGACGCGTGACTTTAGGCGCGGGGCCCTCTGCGCACGCGCACCTGTCCAGCGCTTTACTGTTCATTGTTGCCTCAATGCCCCACCACAGCCCTGCGAGTTAGGTTTCTCGTGTCCACGTTACAGAGGGGACACTGAGACGTGACGTGACGTGCTCGAACTCGCGCTCCTGATTGGTGATGGGGCTGAAATTTGAGCCCAGTTCCGCCCATCACCGCACCACTGCGACACCGCACAGTTGTCGTTAGCTCGTTCTCAGCAATTGTCCCTGGTGTCTCCCTTCCCGGAGAAGCCCTGGGTCTTCCCGCCACAGGTCGCCGGAGCTGGGGGTCCTTATTCGCGGATCTTGACCTCGGCATACTCGGTGCTGCTGCTGGCGTCCTGGTCCAGACGCTCCCAGGGCCTCAGCCCTTGGAAGCTGAGCGAGGCGTAATGGAGCTCGTGCTCCTCCCCCGAGGTGGGCGCGGCCGCCGCCGCTGGGGCCGAGTGGTCTCGGCGGCTGCCTGGCGGGCACTTATGCTGGTAACCCTGAGTGGAGAGGACGAAAAGGAGTCAGATTAGGAGAATGGGGGCTGGGAGACAGCGAGGGACCTGGAAACTGAGCACATTAGTCTTTCATCTAATCACAAACATTGGTGGAGCCCCCGTTCAATCAGGAGGTCAACAAATATTTGAGAATAATAATGTCTAGACCTTAGTAATCAACTGCCAGTCTCCTAGATTCCTCTCAACAGTCCACTTGGGTGACGCTATCCCTATTCTCATGTATCAGGTGGAGAACCTGAGACTAAGTACCCCCAAAAGCACACATTTAGTTGTTGGCACCGCCAAGGCGCATGCCCGGTCTCGCTGGCTTCAGTGCCTGCTGCCTTATGGGACAGCTTCCCCGTGCCAGGCACTGCCTGTTCACTGGGGAACAAAGCAGACACCCTGACCTTCCTTCCGCTTGCAGGAGGGGAAGCAGCCATTAAGGTAGTAGTCAGCTATATTACTAACTGCAAATTGCACAGGCGGTATGAGAAGGGCAGGAATTTGCTCATATCTGGACTGCCCTCAAGGACCACTCAGCATTTCAGAGGTTCAAGCAAACGAACTCGTGAAATTGTCTTATGAGCCCTGCAAAGGGTTAACCTCCCCCAAAGAAAAGCTTGGCCTTTGCCCCCAGCACCAGGGAGAGAACCTCTAAGCCCTTGGAATGTCCTGCCTGACAGGAGTGTCTTGTTCACCTGGGACCTTGGGCCTCGCCAGGCAGCCCATGTGAGGGATGGTGAGGGCTTTGGGACGTGTGGCATCGGCTGGACCTCGCCAGGGGACAGAGACTGAGTCTAGCTACCTGGGCGGTCAGCCGTGCCTCCCTGACCGACCCCCAATGAAAACTGGATACTGAGGCTCAGGCGTGTTTCCCCGGTGGGGACACCCATCGGGCGTCTCACTCATTGCTGCTGGAAGAAGGAAGCACTGTCCTGCTGAGCCCCCTGGGACAGACTGCAGTGGGCGCTGGTGCCTGTATCTCCTGGACCCTCCCCAGGCGTCCCTCCCCTTGGCTGACTTTAGTCCGCAGCCTTTGTCTGTAATGACCTGTAACTATGAATGAAACAACTTTTCTGAGTTCTGTGAATTCCTTCTAGTGGGTTAGGGAACATCAGTGTGGGTTAGGGAGCATCAGAGTGCCCTAAACGTGTAGTAGACAATTATTTGGGGATCCCTCTGACATCCTGTGCTGGGGAGGACAGATAGGAAGGAGGGGGAAGTGGGCTGTGGGGGCAGGGAGGGACCCACTGGACCAGAACACACGCGGTGAGATGGACAGGTCCTTGGCTCTGGGAGAGGAGATGGGGAGCAGAGGGCAGGGGGACGCCCAGGTCACTGGCCTGGGTGACTGAGTTGAGGGGGACCCGAGAGGAAAAGCCTGTTTGGGACACAATGATGGTCTTAAGGCATCAAGACAGAGGAGGCCATGGCCACCCTGGGGAGGTGGCCGGAGGGGGATTCCAGTGGACAGAGGGCCCATGACTCACCCAGGAGGTGGGACCCAGCAGGGAGGGGGCATCCTTCCCCCCAGCTGCAGCCTCAGGCGCATCCTTCCTGCAGGTCTTCATTCTGAAGGGGGGGGGACCTTTCAGCAACCTGCTTGACTGAGAGAGTGTGACCTCTGCCCCCCCCCGCCCCCCCGCCAAAGAGGCTGAAAGGGCTGCCCAAAGCTGGGACTGGGGGACACACCTAGACAGATGACTTTCACAAGGAGAGCAGGTGCCCTTCATGGGTGGCTGGGGTCGGGGTGGGAACCGACCCTGCTCTGGTCTTGCAGCCTGGGCCCCGGCTGGGGCTGTCCAAGATTTCGGGACCCAGACCCCCTCCCACCCCGCTTCACCCTCCCTCCCTCCAGGGCCACACTCACTTGAAGAAGATGAAACCGAGACAGAGGCTGAGCAGGCCAGCAACGCCAGCACCCCCAACAGCCCCCAGGAGGAATGCTTTCCTTAGCTCGGGCTTCCCTGCAGACCAGAGGGGTTTGGGGTGACTCCCCATCCAAGCCCCAGACCCTGTGCCCCTTCTTCCCGCGGAGCCTGAGCTCTCCGGTCCTTACGGGGCTCTGCCCCCCACCACTTCCTCCCTTTCATCCCTTGCTGTCCGGCCGCAGCCCCTCTCCCCAGCTCCATCCTCCCTTTGATCCCTTCCTTGCTCCCTCGGGCTCCGCCCCCTGCAGGCCCCTGACCTGGCAGCAGCAGGACACTGGCGCTCTGGGCCCCGTGGACATTCCCAACCTCACAGCTGAGCCTGAGGCCGGCGCTGAGCCCCGCGCGGAGGCTCAGGGAGCTGTTGGCCCAGGACCCCTCGGAGCTGGAGGTGACCGTGTAGGAGGCGGTGCTGGCGTTCTCCTCCAGCAGCGCCTCTCCCAACCGCCAGTGCAGCGAGGGGGTCGGCTTGGCTCGGGAGAAGCAGCTGCAGCTCAGACCCTCGTCCTCCCAGAAGCAGGAGGGTCCCAGCAGCCGCGGGAGGTCTGCGGGGAGCGAGGAGAAGGGTCGGCGGTGCCTCTACGCTCCCGGGCCCCGGGTGCCCTGCCCCCGGGCGCCCCATTCCCTCACTCACAGTGCACCGAGAGACGCAGGGTGGCTCGCAGAAAGCCCCGCGGGTGCTGAGCTCGGCAGGAGAATTCACCTTCGTGTCCCGATTCCACCCGGGACAGCTGCAGGACCCCCGGGTTCCAGGGCTGGCTGGGGCTCAGGGTCCGGCTGCCCCGGGCCCAGCTCAGTGTGGCGGGAGGGTTGCTGTCGGCGACACAGAGCAGGCGCAGCGAGTCCCCTTCCCGGACAGGAAGAGAGGAGCCGTTTCCCACGCGTTCCATTTCTGGGGACACGGAGAGGCAGGGGGCGCTGAGCCCAGGCCTTCAGCTCGCGAGTCTCCTACCTCTCTCTCCTTCACTTACTTTTTTTTTTTTTTAAGTTGGGAAAGGATCGCCACAGGTAAGTTTTCCAAGCAGCTTTGTTGAGATATAATTCGCACGCTGTACAACTCCTTGTACATAGCATCGCCACAACTGATTTAGAACGTTTTCATCAGCACCCCCAAAAGAAACGGGGCACACCTTCACCACCTCCCCGCGTCCTCCCCTCCCCCCGCCCCAGGCCGCCACTGACCTACTCTCTGTCTCTGCCAGTCTGGACATCGCAGGAAAATAGAGGCAGCCTCTGTGGCATCTACCTCCGGCCTCTTTCACCCAGCGTGGCGCTTCCGGGCTTGATCCCCGTCCATGGCCGAATCATGTCCCGCGCCTGGATGGACCACGTTTTGTCTCTCCGCGCATCCATCCGCTGCCGAACACGGGAGTTGTGCTCTTTGACTTCTTCCAGGAGCCGCCCTGGTCCACATTTCTCTCCTTCCTGACCTGCGCGGTGCCCCTCCTCCCAGGACCCAGCAACGCTGAAGCATCCTTCCAGCCGTCTTGGGACCTCCGGTCTACCTCCTCTCCTTCCCCCAGTTTCCTCGGGACAAGCAGGGCGTGGACAGGTTGCATTCTAAAGTTTGCAGAGGAGCCCTGGCTGGGGTGGCTCAGCAGACTGAGTACCAGCCTGTGAACCAACAGGTTGGATTCCCAGTCAGGGCACATGCCTGGGTTGTAGGCCAGGTCCCCAGTAGGGGGCGCACGAGAGGCAACCACACATGGATGTTTCTCTCCCTCTCTCCCTCCTTTCCCCTCACTCTAAAAATAAATAAGTAAAATCTTTAAAATTTGCAGAGGAGGAGGGGTGTCGGGAACGAAGTCTGTGGCCCCGGGGCATCAGCTCCCTCCTGGCTCTGGGTAGAAACGCAGACGCTGCATTGTCACAAGATCCCGGAGAAAGTCGCAGGCTACCTAAAGCTTGAGGAGCAGTGCCCTGGAGAAACGCCGTCCCGTTTGCCAGGAAAGCGTTCCAAGCGGCATACCATGGAAAGCAAACTCGGTCAACAGCTCAAGTGCCCATCAGAGGTGAAATGGAAAACTGGAGTGTGTCTCCTACACAGCAGAGCGATCCAGAGATGTGGAGACGCCGGAATCACAGTGAGGAGCCTCACGGATGAATGTCAAGGACACGGGGTGGAGCCACATCCCAAAGAGGCAACTGTGACCCCACGCTAGTCACATTAGCCACGAGGTGGAAGCCACTCCAGTGTTCCATCAGCGGATGCAGGGAGAAATCAGGGGTAGTCCGTCCACGCCGTGGAATAGTATTTGGCCATGAAAAGGAACTTTTTGAAGACATCACGCTAGGTGAAAGAAGCCAGACGCAATAGACCACGTACTGGGTGATCCCATTTGTATAAAATATTCAGAACAGGCAGATTCTTGGAGACAGAAAGCAGGTTAGTAGTCTCCTGGGGCTGGGGAAAGGGGGGGAAGGAAGGGGCTGCTAATAGGGCTTCCTTGAGGAGGGATGAAAATGTTTTGGAACCAGAGAGAGGTGGTCGTTGTCCAACATTGCGAATGCCCTAAATGTCACTGAAGTTCACTTTATAATGGCTAATTTTATGTTACATGAATTTCATTTCAACTGAAAGTAAAATATTAAAAGGTCAGACAGGAACACGCATTTCAGTCCTATTCACATAAAGCCTTCAAAACCATGGTGAATTAAACATTGTGTAGAGATTCAAACATATCTGTTTTTTTTTCTAAGATTTGATTTATTTATTTTTAGAGAGAAGGGAAGGGAGGGAGAAAGAGGGAGAAAACATTATGCGAGAGAGATACATTGATGGGTTGCCTCTCGCACGCCCCCTACTGGGGACCTGGCTGGCAACCCAGTCATGTTCCTGACTGGGAATCAAACCAGAGACCTTTCGGTTCACAGGCTGGCACTCAATCCACTGAGCCACACCAGCCAGGGAAGATTCAACCATATTTGGTAAAATTATAGGAAAAGCGTAGTATGCCCTGGGTGGTGTGGCTCAGTTGTTTGGGTGCCATCCTGCAAAACGAACGGTCACAGGTTCAATTCCTGGTCAGGACATATGCCTAGGTTTCAGGTTTGATCTCAGTCGGGGCAGGGGTTTGGGGGTTGGGGGGAGTGTACGAAAGGCAACCAACAGCTGTTAGGCTCCTTTCCTTTCTCCCTCCATTCTCCTATCTCTAAAAACCCTCTCTCCCTCCCTCTCCCCTTCTCTCTCTACAAGCAACGAAAAAGTATCCTCGGGTGAGGATAAAAAAATAATAGTAGGAATGTTGCCGTGTTCGTTCCCTTGATTGTGGTGATCTTTTTGCAGTGTGTATGAATATTACATCATTACGTCGTACATTTTAAATGCATATAACTTATCCCTCAGTTATACCCGAGGCGGAACTAAAGTAAAATAAAGGAAAAGAACAGTAACTAGGGCGTGAACGGGAAAGAGGCATTTAGGAGGCTCCAAAGGGAGAGAGAGGCTGTCCTGTTTCTTACCCTGGATGGTGCATGTATTTGCAAATCGTGTTTGCACATAATGAATAGTAGGTTAAAACAATGTGTCAGCGCGAGCTGGGCGCCTCCCGCCTCTGTGCCCCTCCCGGGTTTGGCCTTGGGCTCCGATACCATCCTGGGGGAGGGGACATCCCTGCTTACCTGTGGGGCTTCCCTTGAAGACGCTGATGGTCAGGTTCCGTGGAGCGTCTGGACAGGGAAACGCAGCGAGGAACGGAGTCAGAGCCGGCCCTTCCACAGCCACCCACCCCAGGGGACGCAGAAATGAGAAGTGGGAGACGGCAAAGCCTGTGCCCTTCCTGCGGGCCCCTCCCCCACCCGGCATCCCGGCTCCGCACTCACAGGACACGTTGAGTGTGAGGGTCCTCTCCCTGCTCACACTAGTCCTGGGGAAGGTGACCCGACAGGTGAGGTTGGTGCCGTGGTCCTGCGGGCGAGGGGTGAGCAGGATCTCCGAAGAGTTATAGGCCGCCTGGTCCCGCCCCAGGGGTCTGAGGACCGCCCCCGTCCAGGAGATGGTGAGGGGCTCGCAGGCCCCCGGCATAGAGCAAGTCAGGTAGGCGGGGAAGCCCGACTCCAGGGGCTCCTTAACGCGGATGTCGGGGATCTGTGTCAGCTCTGGAGAGGAGAGACCGGGAGGCTAGACCTCAGAGGGGACCCCGCTGTGCGCGTCTAAGAGGCGCAGCCCAGCCCTGAACTGCAGCGCTTCCCTGTGGTCTATTCCTGGTATTCCACTGCATACCTATCACGTCCACAGTAACGAGGTTACTTTGGAAACTGTGGTTCACAAGACCTCTCTCCAGTTGGAAATAATACTTTCCTCGGAGGTTCTTCTGGGCGTTTGTGATGCTGAGGGAGCAGTTGTTGTCCCCAGGGTCCCCGGAGAAGTAGAATGAAAATCTGGCCTTCTTTTTCACTGTCTCGATTTTCTTGTTTGTGGCCACGAGGTCTTCTGTGAAATTATTCTTTTTCAGGAACCAGTAGCCATGAACGGGGGTCGAGTCGTTCCCACCGACCCGGGGGTAGGTCACAGTGCAGGGCACGAGGACGCACAGGCCCTTCTGCACAGTCACCGATTCCGGCACTCGCACTTCGTACGCTGGATCCTTCCCCAGGGACCCTGGGGGGACACAGAGGTTCAGCTGCAACATCAGCCCCCACCCTGGCACCGGCCCCTGGCCCAGGACCCCTGGCCCTTGGCCCACTCACCTGCCCAAAGCAGGGGCAGAAGCAGCTGCAGCATCTCCAGGGTCCCCGGCGCTGGGCCTGTTCCTGGACAGCCTGGCTTCTGGGCCTGCCTGTCTAGCCTGGAAGGAAGCTCCAACAGGAAGCTTCTGGAGGAGATGGGGGTGGGGACCATCCACAGAAGAGGAACTCTGGGAGCCACAGTTGTCCTAGAAGAACCTCTTTTTTGGACTTCTCCTTTCGTAAAAGAAAGTAAACAAGGCAGAGAGAGAATGCGGGGTCACCCAGGACCATTCTCAGGGGCAGGGTGGTCCCAGGAATGGGCTCTTGGTGGCTGTCAGAGTGAGGACTCCAGGTGAGGTGCTGGAAGCCGGCATTCATTCATTCATGCATTCATGCATTCATTCATTCGCAGGCGCACATCTACTCAAAGCAGGAGCTGGAGCAACTGGGAGACTATGACCTCCCAGGTGCTGCCACCAGGGGCTCACCTTAGAGTGACCCCAAAGCCAGGGCCCACCCCCAGGCTCCCCACGGGCACTCCGCCTCCTGCTGCCTGCCTGTCTTGGGGCTGGGTCTCTAGTCCCCACAGGGTTCCCAGCCCCACAATGAGAAATGGGAGCCAGTCTCTCAGGGCTGCGCACTCCTAAGGGCCTCGCGCCAGGGGTTCAATGCTCTGAAATTACTACCTTGAAATTCTTGATAATTTTATCTCTGAATATGTGTTTTGTAAGTGAAGTCTACAGGGATAAGGAGCATGCACCCGGGGTACTGGAACTTTGGATCATGCTTCTGCCACCTCCACTCCTGCTCAATCCCCAAGATGGGTCCTGGGCCCTGCTCCCACCTGGGCAAAGAGCAGGCTGGGTCATGCCCAGTTGAGAGGGAGGATGCCTGGGCACCTGTGAGGGTCTGCACTACCCACCCCACAGTCAGGCCTGAAAAACTGAACATTAACTAGCACATAAAAAACACTAAACAAACCCTGGCCAGGCAGTTCATTGGCTAGAGTGTCATCCCCATATGCCAAGGTTGCAGGTTTTATCTCTAGTCAGGGCACATATGAAAGCAACCGATGAATGCATGAGTGAAACAACAAATCAATCTCTCTCTCTCTCTGCCCCCCCACCCCCCAACCAAATCAATTTTTTAAAAAACGCTGAACAGCCCTGGCTGGTGTAGCTCAATAGGTTGAGCACCAGCCTGCGAACCCTAAGGTTGCTGGTTTGGATTCCCAGTCAAGGCACATGCCAGGATTTTGGGCCAGGACCCCAGTAGGGGGCGCACAAGACCCAGCTGATCAATGTTTCTCTTGCACATCGATGTTTCTTTCCCCATCTCTAAAAAAAAACCAACACAACGCTGAACAAAAGGTGATCCGTCCATACAACACAGTGTTACTGAGCCATAAAAAGGAACAAAGTTCTGATCCACGCTACAACATGAGTGACGCTCAGATGCTATGCTAAGTGAAAGAAGCCAGACACAGGAAGCCACACACTGTACAACTCCACTTACATGTGAAGTGTCCAGAATAGTCAGTAGCCAGGACTCCAGTGTCTCTTATGAGGACGCTAATCCTATGCATCTGAGCCCCACCCTTATGACCTCATGTAATCATAATTACCTCTAAAGACCCTAGCTCCAAACACAGTCACATTGGGGGTTAGGGCTTCGATACGTGCATTTGGAGGAGAGGGACGATTCAACCCGTAGCACTGGGAGAACTCAGCATTGCCCACGTGACTCCACTAGGAGAGAGGGCGGGAAGCTTGCGCCTGGTCTGTCCTGAATGTGCCTCGGACACCTTTCCTCTTTGCAGATTTTAATCTGTATCCTTTTGATCTGATGACTCATAACAGTTTCTCTTAGTTCACAAAGTTCTTCCAGTGAAATCATCAAACCTCAGGGAGTTCTTGGGGGCTTGCAGAGCAATCTGTTCCCCTCCTCAGGCCGTGGTGCAGGAAGCCATTGTTTCCCTAAGTGGAGGCTCCATGGCCAGCTGCCTGGGTCTGTGCACTCTGCAGACCAGGGCTCCGCGTCCTGGTGCGCCCCCTGTTGGACGTGCGCTAGTCACTCCCAAGGGCTCAGCGTTTGTCTGAGCTGGAAAGTTGCTGACCAGGGAAATTGCTGAGTATCACAAATACATAGAAGGAAATGGGGTGAGTGCAATCCAGAACTGCACAGAAAACGCATCAGTTCCTTTTTATCTGTAACCACTTCCCATTTCTCAGCCACGAGTCTCTCAAACACAAGGTGACTTTTCCTTTTTTTAACTGAATGGTCCCAGGGGGTTCCACAGGGACACCACGCCGCATCGGCAGAGCACATCTACAACCCGTGGCCTGTCGGCCCAAGGTCTTTGCGTCCCCTGCCTGTCCTCCTCTTGCCTTTGCTACTATACCGTCCACTGCCCAGCCTGGACCGCTGGGGGAGGGCCTAGTGGGTACAGGCTCTGTGAAGAGGGAACCCCAGGACTTGCTTTTGACCCAGACATTTGACTTTGTCTTGATTTGAGTCAATTTTCCAATTTCTGCAGAATTGCAAAACGGGTCCCTGAAGCTGCCCTTCTTTCCATGCAAACAAGTAAGCTATTTGTTGCCTTTCCAACAGAGGGCCAGAAAGGATGGGGGTGGGGAGTGACCACTGGCAGGATCCCAGGGACCCCTGAGCATGTCGCATTGACACACAGGGGTGTGGAGAACCTCGGAGTCACCCAAAGTCAGGAAGAGTCCAGTGGAAGAGAGAAACCCTGTTGTTTTTCTTCTGCAGGAGACACCACTGCCTCCAGGTCTGCTTGGCTGAAAAGCAGGTCTGTGTGTGTGTGTGTCTTTGCACCTGTGCACCTGCCTGTGGGTGCACATGTCTGTGTCCCTGAGTGTATATTTTGTGCTTGCGTGCCCATGTGGTGTGGGCACGTGGGCACACGTGGTGGGCATTGGAAACCAGACTCATAGGCTAATAGTGGGAGGGGCCCTGTAACTTGGGTGCCACACTGAGAATTCGGGTGTTATTCTGGAGCCATGGCAGGAGCCATGACTGTGTTTAAGCAGGAGAATTGCTCTTATAGGAATGAAAACATTTGGTCCTGTAGCACCCGCTGTGCAAGACCCGGGAGTGGGGGCCCCAGCTTCTGGCTCGTTCTGCACAAGGAGACTAACTTCTTCCAGGCTTGGAAGCGCTATCTCTGTACCTGATCTGGGCCACCCAGCAGGCTGACCTGGGAGCAGGAGAGCTGGATCCTCAGCCCCTCACAGCCCTCCAACCCTGGCACCCTAGAGCTTCCCCATGTGTTGTGGGGGCGTGAAGGTGCATTCACCTGTTGAGCTCAGGCACATGAGCTGGCAAACCTGGCCTAAGTTGAGTGAGGCAGCAGTTGACTTTCCCAGACTCCTCCCTGGGTCTGGCTATGCTCCTGGGGGTGGTGGGACTGGGAGGGGCTCTGACCAAGTGCAGCAACCGGATCTGTAGGGCTGCAGTGACAGGTCATTGCCCCAGGAGAGACGGAGGGAGTGGTGAGGGGGCGGGGCTGAGAGTGTTTCTTTCTCTCTGCTCCCACGGATGGAATCAAAGAAAACGCCGGATTCCAGGTGGAGGATTCAAGAAGACAGCGTTTGTGATAGGTTGTCCATGCCAGACCCTTCCAGGTGTTTTATGAAAATTAACTGACTTAGTGCTCGCGACAACCCTGTGAAGTAGGTGCTATTATTCCCATTTTATAGCAGAGGAACAGGCACTGAGAGGCTGAGCAGGCTGCCCAAGGTCACACAGCCGGCTGAGGGCCGGGGGTACTCCATCGCGGTCTGTCCCGCCCCACACCAGACGGGGAGGCCTCCCAGCACTGACGAGATCGTGGATTTAGGGTTTTGTCCGTCCTCCCCACCGGAGGTGAGCTCTGGGAGGGGGGACTTCGGCGCACAGAGGCGTTTAAAGAACAGGTGGAGTGAGGAAGGGATGAATAGGTCTCAGCATGACTACATCCCTGTGACAAGAGCCCTCCGCCCTGCCCTTTGCCCCGGAATTATATTCGTGGTCAGGGTTTCTAGTCCCGGTAAACGGGATCCTCGGGGCAACGCGGGAGCAGAAGGAAATCAACGCCTGGGACCGCCTGAGCAGAGGAGGCAGCCAAGCCCGCTTACTGCCGGACACGGGCGCCACCTGGCGGCGGATGGGAGACAGCGCGGCCGGGAGACCCGACGTACTTGCTTTAGGTCTAGGACAAAGGGAGTTGGATCAGGGGTTCATGGTCAGTTATGTGGAAAATCAGAGTTCGAAACTGGGGGCCGACGACCAGTGGCTTCCAAACTTTTCTGGTGCACGGTAAGAACTCACTTCACGTCAGCAGAGTTTGACAAAATACCACTGTTTGCACTTTTTTTTTATTCTATTCCTTTTTGAAATTTTACTGATTTTAGAGAGAGGAAAACAGAGATTTCTTGTTGTACTTATTTATGCATTCATTGGTTGCTTCTTGTATGTACCCTGACTGGGAATCGAACCTGCAACCTTGGTGTATTGGGGTGCCGCTCTACCCAACTGAGCTACCCAAGGCTCTCTATTTCTATTTTTTTTTTTAAGATTGATTTTTAGAGAGAGGGGAAGGGAGGCAGAGAGAGAGGGAGAGAAATATCACATGGCCTGGGGTTCTGGTCTGCAGCCCAGGCATGGGCCCTGACTGGGAATCGAACTGGTGACCTTTCAGTTTGCAGGTGGACACTCAATCCACCAAGTCACAGTAGTCAGGTCTCTATTCCTATTTTTTTTTAATTTTTTTAAATACTTTGCATTTTTTAAAAGATTTTATTTATTTATTTTTAGAGAGGGAAGGGCGAGAGAGAGAGAGAGAGAGAGAGACATCAATGTGCAGTTGCTGGGAGATGGCCTGCAACCTAGGCATGTGCCCTGACTGGGAATCGAAACTGTGATGCCTGGTTCGCAGTCCGCGCTCAATCCACTGAGCTACACCAGCCAGGGCCTCTATTCCTATTTTTAAATGCTGATCAAAATCCTTTAAATCAGCCCCGGCTGGTGTGGTGTGAACTTGGATCTAGAAATTTCCACTTGCTCCTGCTAGGTAGCAACACCAGTCAGGGAGGCATGTTTGAAACTAAGTTCTAACTCCGAGGGTCTCTGTCCCCGCAGCTCTGTGTATCCAGGGTGGACATCCACAGTAAGGCTGAGCTATGGACAAAAATCTGGAGCCTAGTTTTTAAGACTCTTGTCCTGCTCAGCACCAAGACGCGAAGGATAATGAAAACCCTGGGGTCACCAAATGGTACATCTAAAAGATGACCCTCACCACGATAAACTGGTACTGTTTCCTGTCACCACTGCCACTCACTACTGCCAAGTTATTCTCTGGGTTCTGGAGGCCAGAAACTCCCAGTCAGGGTGTCAGCTGGGCCACGTCCTCCGCCCACTCCAGGGGAGGGTCCTTCCTGGCCTCTTCGTTTCTGGCGACTCCTGGCGTTCCTGGGGGCTTGTGGCTGCATTGCTCTGACTCTGCCTCCACCCTCACGGGGCCTGTCCTTCTCTAAGTGTGTCTCTGTATCTCCTAAGGGCCCTTGTCCTTGGACTTAAGAGTCCATGTTGGCATTTTTCTAAGTAAGGTCATGTTCCTTGATTCTGGGGGTTAGGATATAGACATATCTTTTGAGGGGCCACCAACCCACTAGAGACCCCAAAGGCTAAACTACCACGGGTGAGCAAGGGTTAAACTCATTCCCCTGGTTCACGGAATAGCAGGTGTCAAACGAAAAGAAAATTTGGGGAGGGGCAATGGGAAGTACCTGCTTAATGGGCAGGGGGCTGAGTTGGGGCTGATGGAAATGTTCTGGAACCAGACAGGCGAGACAGTGGCACAGCACTGTGTCCTCAAAGCCACCGCATCGCTTACTTTCAAGATAGTTCATCCAAAACCTAACAGTGGTCTCTTCCTTTTGCGTGAACCGAGACAATGCGTGTAAAGTGTTCAGAATAAGGCTGGGTGCGAGGTAGAGCCTCAACAAACAGATGCGGGGCAACATCCCCGCCATGGCCGCCAGGCCTCTCCCTCACCTCCTGACCACCCCTGGGAGGCTTTGGTCAGGCACAGCTCCCCCGCACAGGGCACCCCACAACTCCTGTTGCGGCTGTCCAGCTGTGTGTTTTTTAAAATATTTTATTTATTTTTAGACAGGGGGGAAGGGAAGGAGAAAGGGAAAGGAACATTAATGTGTGGCTGCCTCTCACATGCCCCCTACCGGGGACCTGGCCCGAAACCCAGTGCTCAGTCCACTGAGCCACACCAGTCAGGGCCAGCCCTGTGTTTTAGTGTCACCCTTTTTGGATGTGTCACAAGGACCATGGAGAGCTGGCACCTTTGACAATCCTTTCTTTTGCTGTCTGTGCCCAAGTAATTAAGGGCCTGAACCTCAAAGTGGGTGTTGTGTTGTTACCATTCAGTCAGTCCTGTCTTGTCCTTGGCCGTGTGCCACATGGGTGGGCCTGACCGTTAAGTTATTTCCATTATTATCATTTTTGTCTTTGGCCTAAGACTGCCCCATCTCCGACGTCTCTCAAAGACAACACGCACAGACCGGAAGAAATTCCTCATTTTATTTCCACCACAAGCCCCCAAAGGACCACTTCCCCGACCTCCCTCAACTAGATGCAGCCCTGCCCCAGCACCTTCACCAAACACTGATCTCCCCCCAGAGCTAAAACGGACACCCAATCGCCAACTATGGCCACACCCACCTGCCCGCTTCCCGCCCCCACCTCCACAGCCACCGGCTCAGCGACCTTGGCCACCCCTGGGCTCTCTGACCAAATGTAGTTTCCCAGGGTCACCCGCTTGTTTCTTTTGCTTACTATATGGGGCCATTCTTAACGCCCTCCCTGACTTACTCCTCAGGCGGCCTTCCTGCCCTCATCTGCAGTCATTCTGCACAGCCTCCAGGCATCAGTCCGCTGTTCCAGAGACCAGGTTTCCAAGCTCTCCCTGCTCCCTGAACTCCCCGGGGCCTCCGTCCCTCAGCTGTCACCTGAGAAGGCCAAGCATGCCCTGGTACTGGGGAGGGAGAAGGGGAGCAAAACCAGAAATGCACAAGAGGGGACACGAGGATAAAAGGAAAAAGGGGGGAGGGTGGAAAGCAGCTGGAGGCAGAGGATGAAGGGACCCTCCCACCTCAGCCTCAGAGACCGAGGTGAGCCAGAGCTGAAGACCAGCGCCCCCTACCGGCCAAAGCCCCTGACCGTCTAGCTGTTGTGGGTCCTCTGGCTTCGGGCCTTGTACACCTCGATGAGCAGATCCTTGACATACTGGATCTCCCGCTCCACAGACTCAGCTCTCTCCCGCAGCTCCCGGTTCCGTGCCTCCAGCCCTTGGCACTCACCCTCCAGGGCCTCACCCTCCGCCCGCTTCCTCTGGCGGTACCTCAGAGCAGCTGACTTGTTCTGGTCTCTCTTCTTTTGCTTGCGGTCCCCTCGAGTGGTGGCAGGACTGGGGTAGGGGGCCGGGCGAGAGGGTGGAGGTGGAGGAGGGTGCTGCTGTGCCGGGGGAAGGGGAGCCAACCCCACATCCCCCTGCCCAGCCTCGCTGCGGCAGTACATGACCAGTAAATCAAGGGTATCCAGGACGGGGGGCTGCGGGGGGTCAAAGGCGGGGAGGGGGAGAGGAAGGGAAGATGCCGGTGGTGGCGGCGGCGGTGGCGGCGGCGGCAGCGCAGGCAGCTGCGGTGATGGGGAGGGAGGTGGGAGAAGCGGGGCATCAAGGAAGAAGTCTTCCATCTGCTCCAGCTCCTTCTTGAGGAGGGAGGCCATGGCTTCTAGGTCAGGTGGGGGTGGGGACGGTGGGGGGAGGGCACCCGAGGGTAAGGGGGGCTCCAAAGGAAGGAGGGCGGTAAAGTCAACCCGCTCAGTCATCCAGTCAGAGAAGCCATCACCTGGGGGATTGGAGGAGGACAGAGTTCCTTGAGTTCCTGGTCTTCCACCCAGCTGAGTGCCCACTCCTGTTTGCTTCATTTATCTCATCGAGTAAATCCACTAACCAGCCAGTCAGTCTGCCAACCGATTGATGAATCACTAAACTAGTCAAGCAAGCAACCAACAACCAGACATCTAGCCAACCAATCAACTAAGGGGTTAACCAACCAACCACCAGTGGACCAGCCAATCAACTAAATAAATCAGTCCACCAATCAATCAACCCTATTAACCAACCAATCAATGAACCAGTCAACCAACCAATGACTCAAACAACAGTCAACCAGCAATCTCTTCAACCATTCCAACATCCTCTTTACTGATTAACCTATGTCTATAGCTTCTCTGGTTTGCTCTCAAGTTTACCTTAAAAAGCAAATGGGGCCATTTCATCTTTAATTCATCAGTTACTGAAAACCCACTATGTCCCAAGCATTTGGGGCACACTAATGAATGAAGTAATTTCTGCCTCAGGGCCTTTGCATATGCTGTTTCTCCACCTGAAAAGCTCTTCCCTTGGGTCTTTTCCTTCCCATCCTTTAGGCTGCAGCCTACTTGGTGAGGGTTTCCTGGCTACCCAATCGAAGCTAGGTCCCCACTGTCGTTTTTTCGGTCAGCTACTAAGCATTTCCCACTTCTGGCAATACCTCATCATTGAATTTGTCTCGTCTGCCTCCCCACTGGAGTGCGAGCTCCAGGAAGACAGGGATCATGTCAGTCCTGTTCCCAGCTATATCCCCAGCACTTAAAACAGTGCCTGGCATATTACAGCTGCTCAACAATTATTTATCCAATGAATAAATGAATGAATCCTTTCTCTTTCTATTCTGCCCCCCATGTCCCAGCTCACCCCACCTACATTCTTCACCTGCCCTTACCTGCCAGGGGCTCTCCCCCCCCTGGAAGCCCGCCCTCCAGGGCTCCCCCAAGGACCTCATAGGGACCCAGGGGGGCAGGGGCCAGGGGGAGTTTCCCATAGTCTACGAGCCAACCCAGGCCGCTAGCTGGGAGTACGGCCCTGTCCAGCTCCAGTCCCAGGGTCGCCAGGAGTGACATGGCTGCAGCACAGGCGCAGGGCACGGATGCCAATGAAGGAGGCTGCACCAGCAACTGGGAGGAGGCTCTGGAGGTGGCTCAGCTGGGCGAAGACAGGCACCACGGTGAAAGTGGAGGACCTACATGAGTGAGACAAAAGTGGGTGGGGTCACAGGCCAGCCTCACTCACCCCAGAAGTCACAGAGTAACCAAGCCACAATCCCATATCCCCAGGGTCCTCCCTCCCTCTCCCAGCTGGGCTTGGGGCTCTGCCTTGCCCTCTCAGAATTCTAAATTTGTCCTTTCTTTCCCCAATCTCTGAGCCCTATCCAAGGGAATTCTCTTTATGCCTGATTTACTTTTCTCCAAAATTCCCAAGACCCAATCTTTCCAATACAGAAACCTAATGGTCTCCCAGGGGAATTTCCTTTAGCCCCTCCCACCCACACCATAATATTACATCATGAAAGAAGTCAATCCCAGGGTAATTTTACTTCAGGCCACACCTCTTTCTCTAAAAATCCTTCCATTAGGCCCCACCCCGTCCCTCGGTTCCAACTCAATTCAGTTCCCAGGGGAATTCCCTCCCCACCCCCACTGAATGTTATCCGTTCAGATCCCATTCTTTCCTTTGAGAACTCTGCGGTGACCGGTATTATCCCTCCAAGTCCCGCCCCATTGTTTATCTTGGCCCCCTCGGCGAAGATTCCCTAGTCCCCGCCTCTTTCTCCAATCAGAGCCCCACCCTTCATCTGAAATTCGCTTAGCCCCGCCCCTCTCACAATGGCTCCTGTAAGCCCTGTCTTACGCGACTTGACTGTTACTCTAGCTCCACCCCATTCTTAACTGGTTGTCTTTAAACCTCTCTTTCCGCCCAGTCTATGCCACCACCTGCCCCAGCAAACGCCTGAATGAAAGGGAGGGAAGCTGTGCTGTGCGACTAAGCAAAGTGGAGCAGGGAAGGTGGGAGGGGGCCAGCCAAGTACCGCTCCCACACCCTCCAACCTTCCACACGTGGCTGCCTCGCCGAGGGCCAAAACGCATGCTCAGCCACTAGGACCGTCCCGTTGCTTTCTCACTTCCGCCCTCCTGCGGGTTACTGCGCATGTGCAGCTGTTTACTGCCAGACTTTCACAAATCAATACGGACTCTGGTGCGCTGAGGCGCACTAGAATCGGCGAGGAGACAGGATGGTTCCAGGAGGAGGGGGTGGAAAACCCTTTCCGAGGGCTGTTAATGCGCCGGCGCAACCGCACCTGGGCAGTCTCTACAGCCCAACATTCTCTGGAATTAAGAACGCTCATTCACAATCAGGCCGAGTGCGCATGCTCGGCCGCGCCCCGACTCCCGCTTTCCTTTCTCTGCGCTTGCGCGACCGTGCTCCCTTACTCTCGTCCCACCTCCAACGCCCCAAGCTTGGTCGTGAAGGCCGCGAGCTTCGAAAGGGCGGGAAAGGCAGTTGGAGCGGTAGGGACGAACGGTTACTCACTCCATGGCTGCTGAAAAGAGAGGCAGCGGCGGCCTCGGCTGAAGAAGGAAGGTGGGAGCGGAGAACGCAGGCGTGGTGAGCGCAGAGACGGGCAGGGGTCTCGGAGGGGTCGCGGCTACAGAGCCATGGCCGGGCTACGCGGGCGGAGCTGGTGTCGCAGTAACGTGAGGAGAGATCTAGATCTGATGTGATGTGAGGATGGGGAATGAGGTGGCCCCGGGGACAATGGACAGATATACCACGGGCGGCGCAGCACGGCCCGCGCGGATCCTTCCGCGCCCCGCCCCGCGGAGGCCCCAACCCGCAGACGGGCCTAATTCGGCCTTCTTCTTTCTCTGGCTTGGGATTCAGCCCCCTTTTTCTTCTTGTAACCGGAAAAGACACCAGCGTTCGGGCTGCCTGTCACTGCCAAATCCAATAAGCAGTGACAGCGATTGAATCTTTTATGGGTGCTTTATTCAGATGGCTGTGGATCTGAGAAGATGGCGGGTTTATACCCTAACAAACCATCTTCCCTTCTCTTTCCTGGCCAGATCTTTTATAGGGGGGTGGGGGAGGACCAACAAGGTGCAGTGAGGGCTTTGAAATTCAGGGAGCATTAGGTGAGCAGGTGGGCGAAGCTGCAGCATTCCGGTTCTCAGCAGTTAGCTGTTCCCAAGGGCGGGGGGGGGGGGTGGTCAAACAAAAGGCCTGGATGCCATCAACTTGTCCCCAGGCGGTAACCTCTAGCCAATGCCCCAGGAGGTCAGCTGCTTTTCCCAGGAGCCAGGATGGGCCTTATCTATAGTTTCTGAAACAAGCTTAACATACACGTTACTTGCTCGACTTACAGCTTTTTACCTTAAGCTAAAATTTTCCAAGTCTTGAGTCCCCTATCACTCTGACCCCAGAGAAGATTCTGGTCCTTCCTTCCCTATGGCTCTGAGGTCCGTCTCCCTCCTTCTGATAGTGGGTCCGGCCCTGTGCTCTCTTTGACCCTTGGGCCTGGTTTCCTCCTCCCTGAGACCAGCACTGCTTCATTTCTCATTTACTTTCCTCCGCTTCACGACTTTCCGGCCAGCCACACGCTGGTGTCTTCATTCTCCAACTTCCGTCTCACCTGGAGAACCCTTTTGGTGGGTTAGAGCCCCGTGTGAGTCACAGCCTGCCCTCCATTCAAATCTCAGACCAGCCGTGGTGGCCTTGGGCAAATACCTGAAGTCCTCTGGGCTCAGATCGGGAACTGTCTGTAAAATGAGAATCATCAACTGTACGTGTTGAAGTTGTTCGTGAGAAAGAAATCAGATGATGCTTGTGAAGCCCCACACTCAGAGCCCAGCTCATACATGTCTGTTCCTCATATGTTATTATTAATAGAAACTCTGGGGCCCAGTCTCCCCCACCCCTGTGAGAGCCCCAGGCACTTGACCAACCAACACCTGCTAATAGGACCTTCTTGTGTCTCATTCACTCCTCCGAAGTGGCCATTTCCAGCCACCCCCACCCTTACCCATTCCAAATATTGGGTGTTCAGCCCCATCCTGACCCAGGGATGCAGGGAATCAGGCATCATCGCCCCCTCTCTGCCCTTTTCTCCTTTTGCTGCCTGCCTTCCCTCAGCCCTTGACCACCGCACTGCCGTCGGGGCGGTCGGTTCATCTGCCCCTGCTCCTCACCCTGACTTCTTGAGGTGCCCTCCACTGGGTTAGTCTCACAGTCCTGACAAACATCAGGGGGGCTGTACATCCATTTACTAGGTCAGGGAGCTTCCTGGCCAGTCCTTCCCTGCGCACTGGGTTTTCCACCAGCCCAGGTGCATGTGGGTCTTCCCTCTGATGCAGAAACTTCTCCCCCTCGATCCCCGCCCCACATCCAACCACATCAGGGCATCACACTGGGAGTTCAGCCGTCGTCACTTTTATGGTGGTTATGGGACTGAGTCAAAATCTGAAGGTGGGGGAACCCTAATCTTGAGAGTTATGTTGGGAGTAAAGATACGCAGCCTTCTTCCACCTTCCCTGAGCATGCAGGAGGATCTGACCTCTTTTCCATAGAGCACTGAAGTCCTCTCTGCCAGTATTTGGGCAATTGTTCTATATTCCTTGAGTCGGTAGGGGCTGAATTATTACTTAGGCATCACAGAGCAGCAGTTAACATCGTAGACTATGGAGCCAGGTTGTTGGGGTTCAAACCCTGATTGTACCCCACTTACTAGCTGTGTGACACTGGCCATTTCCCTTACTTCCCTGTGCCTCAGATTCTTCGTGGTTTAAAAAAAAGGCCTGGTCAGGTGGCTCAATTGGGAGCATTGTCCTCTACACCAAATCTGTTGCAGGTTCGATTCCCAGTCAGGGCACATATGTGAAGCAATGGATGAATGTTTCTCACATTGACGTTTCTCTTTCTTCGTCTCTAAAATAACGTATCCCCAGATGAGAGTTAAATAAACAAATAAATAAGGCCATTAGTAGTACCTACCAATAGGGCTGTTTTGAGGATTACATGAGTTCATCCAGGTCAAGCGCTTAGTTACACTAGCGCCTGGCACACAGCAGGTGCTGTATAAGGGGTTGTTATTATTTAGGTGGATATTTTTACCTCTGTTGCTGAGCAGTTAGTGCTTTAAAGCTGTGACTGGTCTCCCACGTTTTAAGGACTGGCCTTCCACTTACCAGTGGAGATTTGAGAGATAACAGGGTGGGGGGTGGAGTGTTGGACAGGTTGCTGGCAGTGGAGGCACAGTCACACACACACACACACACACGTACACACACACACATGCACACACGCTTCTGAAAGCCTCTAGGTTATGCATGCGGACTAGGGTTTTTTGTTTGTTTAACTTATTCAGGAATAATTTTCGATTTATAGAAAAGTTGCAAAAAAGATAATTGAGGGTTCCTGTGTGCCCCTCACTTAAGTTCCCCTGTTGTTGCCATCTTGCATTAATGTGGTACCTTTGTTGCAGATAAGGAGCCAGCATCTGTGCATTTCTCTTAACGAAATTTCAACTTTATTCTGATTTCATTGGTTGTTCCCCTATAGCCTTTTTTGTTTCAGGATCCCTTCCGAGATGCCATATGACATTTAATCCTCGTGTCTCCTTAGCCTCCTCTGGTCTGCGGCAGTGTCCCTGGCTTTTCTGGTTCTCATGACCAGTGCAGGCGGGGTGTTCTCTAGAAAGCCGCTCAGTCTGGTTTTGTCTCGTAGGCTGGGATTATGGATTTTTGAGACGATGGTCAGTTATTAAGGATATTGACCTTATTTTTTAGTAACTGGAAATGAACTGGCTCTGTAGGCGAATCATGTTGCTGGCTGTGTGCAGTGTATGCAAACTGAGAAGACATTGGGGGAGGGACCCTCGTGTCCCTGTCCCAGCCCCTTGCACTTTTTTCTCTCTAGTTGTTGGATCCCACCCAGTTCAGCTTTGGTACTGACTGCCACACCCAATGAGCCTGACTCAGTGCTGCTGAGTAGGCGCCAATTCTGGCACTTAACTCTCTAGCCCTTCCAAGTATTTCTAATTTATGGAGGGTAGGTCATCAGTGGCTATCTGTGAGCCCAGGTCCTGGCACCCTGAGTCTGCTTTTGTGCCTATGCCTGACTCCGACCTGTGGCCCCTATGGGACTCAGATGCCTCAGCCTCCCTCAGCCCTTTCAACTCTTGAACAGAGGCTAGGAGCATGGGTGGGGCTGCTGGGGACTCTTTGTCAGTTCGGAAGGACCAGCCTTGGGGCGTGAGGTGGCAGTTGCAAACAGGTTGCATCACCCTGGCTCTTTGATGGGGAGGGGGAGTGGAGGGATTCTCTGGAGGCCCCAAGCTCTCCTGGCAACAGGCTAGCAGAGCCCTGGATCTGGGAGAGGACTAGCATAGCAAGGGGGAGCTATGGCAGGGGAAGGGGAGCAGCCACCTGTGCAGGACCCTGGGAATCCAAGATGCTGCGCCAAGAAGGATCATCACATCATAGAGGCTAACCCACTGGTTTTGCAGGGGGCAAGGCTGAGGCCCTAAGGAGAAAGGCATTTATATAATCACACTGCTGGTTGGAGCCCAGCCCGCGCCCCCCCCCTTACAGCTTCTAAGGCCCCACAAGCCCCAGGGAGAATCTGTTTGCTCCTGTTAGATCTGACCCCTGCCCAGGGCATAGCCTGCTGGGAGGCCACCAGGTCTGGGCTATCACCTTAGGTTTGCTGCTGCTCATTTGACAAATCCTATTGATTTTGACTTGCTTCTCCCTATCCCCCCTGCCTAGAGGAGGCCCTCCTCACCTGTGTTATTGCAGTGAGCCCTCACTGCTTTCCCAACTCAGGAGACAGTCTGCCATCATGGAAAGGGCACCGAGTTTGCATCAGATGGACCCAGGTTCCAATCCTGAGCCCACACCACTTAGTCCTGGCTGGAGGTGCAGACAGGGTCCTTGCTCTGCCTCAGCTTCACCTGCCTTCTGCAGAGTGGGTCAGAGTGAGGCCTCTGGAGCCCGCCTGCCAAATTCATGTCCCATCTCCACTATTCCTGTGTCCCTGAGCCAGTGGCGTCTCCCCTCTGGCCCATAAAGCGTGGATGAGAGGCCCCATCTCATAGTTCTTGTAAGGAAGCAGATCAGTGAATGTGAAATTGCTAGAACAGGACCTGCCTACTTACGAACAGTAGCTATTTCTCTCTAAGGCTTGGGGTGCTGGGAGGACTGCGTGAAATGAGGTACATAAAGCCCAGCACTTAACTACTTGGAGGATCCTTACACATTTCTTTCTCTTCCCATCCCCAGCACACTCGGCTCTGCTTTCACAGCTGCCTCACAGACAGATGTTTGTGTCCGTGGCTGTTTCCCTGAGCCCTTGGAAGGCAAGGTCAGGACCCTCATTCCTGGCGTCACTCCCCACAGCCCCCAGCCCTGTGCTGACTCAGCCTCGGTGGACATCAGTTCACTTTTAAGTGAGCTGCTTGTGCACAGAAGCTGGGGAGATCAGTAGTGTTGTCCCTGGAGAGGCAGGAGGGCAGGTATCTGGGTTATGCAGGCCAGGGGGCAGGGGTTGGAGGTGGGTGTCCTGGCAAACAAGGGCAAGAAGGCCAAGGCCAGTTCACTCGGGGAAGGGGCAGCCCGGGGCATAGTCCGCCAGGTGGCCCAGAGGCTCAGAGTCCTCTGGAGCCCCTTCCCTCCCCTCACTCCTGCCGCACCTCCCTGAGTGCACCTCCCTCGGCAAAAACAGCCACAGCTCTTAGCACCTAGTCAGGCCCTGCGCTGCTGCTGCAGCGGCACCAGCCCTGGCGCCCTCGGTGGTCTTCTTCCCTGTTTGCTCCTGTGCTCATCGCCACAAGAAACGGCCACAAACTGAGTGGCTTAAAACAACACTCACTCGCTCCCTTTCAGTTCTGGAGACCAAACGTGTGAGAGTCCACAGGACCGTGTTCCCGCTGGAGGCTCCAGGGGAGAACCCAGTTCCTGGCCCTTTGCAGCTGCTACAGGCCTCCTGCATTCCTTGGCTCGGGCCCTTCCTCTTATTGCTCCAGCCTCTGCTTCCATTGCCACATCTATTTCCTCCTCTGCTATTCTTGCCCCTGTTCTAAAGACTTTGTGATTACATTAGGGCCACCCAATCATGTCAGCTAAGTAGGCTTTTGCCATGTGAGGTCACATATTCACAGGTTCTGGGAGCTAGGATGTGGACATCTTGGGAGGCAGCATTATCCAGCCTACCTCACCTCCCCTCTTGGAGCCTCAGTTTCTAAATGCTGGGGCCATCACTTGGGTACCCCCGCTCATACATGCCTGTGGGGACTGGCCATAGGAAAAGCCCAGAGCCACCTGAAGGTAATTGACAGTGTAGTGTCCTAGAGCTCGGGGTGCCGTCACTTACCACTCCTTGGCCTCTGGCACAATACCATACTCCCTTGTTGTTGTGGCCTCATCAGTACAGTGGGGACAATAGCAGAACCTTCCTGAGAGGACAGTGATGAGGGTCAGAGTGAGAATGGTGGAAAAGCCTAGAACAGAGCCTGGCATGGGGAGTGAGCCATCCCCACAGACCCGTGGGCCCTGGGCCAAGCAGGCCAGCGAGGCCCTGGGCCGCCTGAGAGACACAGGTGCCGCCAGGGGTGGCTCATGTTGCTGGGCAGCGGTGCCAGCCTAGTGGTGCGGAGCTTCTGATTTCACAGAAGTTGGAAACCCAGATTTTTCCACGAGATCCATTTGAAAAGGTTGGCAAGTGATTCAGAGAAAAGCCAACAAACCACGAGTGTGGATAGGCTCAGGCCGTGGGCTGTCCCTGGCCTTTGTTCCGTGACTTCCCACCCCCAGGTGCATGCTGCTCCCTGCCCAGTCGTGGGTCCAAACCCTCCGCTGAACTGACCACAGTTGCAAAGGGGCAGGGTCTGATCAGGCTCGGAAAGTCCAGAGGGCCCTGTTTGTGGGGAGCAGGAAAGGCGCTCTCTAGAAAAGCATCCCCAAGGGTCAGGGGCCTGCTAAAGGGGGGCTGGTGTCTTACTGCCCCACCTGTCCCTTAGCAGCTGGCCATGCCCTCAGCCAGAGGCCACCAGGAACACAAACAGTTGAGCAACTTGAGTTTCTTGTACCCGGCAGCTAGGCAGGCCGCCCGGCGCAGGGATCTGAGGCACGTGAGTGAGGGGGTGTCAGGACTTACAGGAGCTGGGCTGGGTTAGGCAACCTTGGGTAGAGTTCGGGGAAGCGGGGACAGTCCATCACGGGTGTCATTCTCCTCCAGAGGTGAAGGAAGGAGTGGAGCTAACGCTGTGGTTAGTTAAGAAGCAGCCGTCAGCATTTGGTCCTTGTTGTGCTTTGGACAACCGTCACGTTTTTGTCTCTGCCTGTTACTGTCAGAGGGTCCTCGCTCGATGCTGGCATTGTGTGCAGTTGCTTCTGTTTGGCAGGAGAGCCCCAGGGCTTGACAGGCAGGTATGCTCCCTCTACCCAGCCAGGGTAGGGGTAGGAGGGGAGGTCTGGAGAAGCAGGGCTGCGGGTGGGGCAGCCTGGGCCCCTCCCCCATGTGTGGGCCATGAACACACTTCTGGGGAGACTTGGGCACAGAGGAAAATAGCAGATCCCCAACCCAGTCAGCACCCACTGTGATGGTCAGTCATAGTGGGAGCTGAGGGAAGCAAGGGAGGGAGGTTGAGGCAGAGGCAGGGAACCACAGTGGGAAAACCTCACAGGCACCCAGAGCCCCTCCTCTGCAGGCAGGTGGGGACTGCCCCATGGGGAACACAGCCAGCAGAGCCCTGCGCCTCAGGCTGGGGAGTTCGGTGTCCCTTTGCCCTTCTGCCTGCCCCGCCCTGAGCAAGAACGGATTCCTGAGGGTGGACAGGAAAAAGCAGCTGGTGTCACTCTTTTCACTCCAAGCCTCCAGGAGTCCAGCCTCGAGCTGGGGGAGGCGGAGAGCCCTGAACTGAATGGACAGTGAGACCTAAACTAGTCTGGAAGGTGATGGTGATGTCCCAGGGTGTGATTAGAGAGTGGGAAGGGGGTACTAGACATGACAGTGATGGGGGGGGTGAAAAAGTGCCTCACTGGAGAGGCTCTTAAGGCCCAGACAGCCTGGGTCCTAACTCCTTCTGTGCCTTTGGGCAAATTACTTAAGTTCTCTCGACCTCGGTTTGCTCATCTGTAAGATGGGAGTGCTAACAGTTCCCACTTTGTAAGGTTGTGGGTCAGTGCAGGTCAAGCACTGCCAACAGGGCCTGGCACAGAAAGTCCTGAACATTCCCGTGTGGCTGATACCAGGGACAGGTAGGGGCTGTGTTTGCTTCTGATCCTCAGAATCAAAGCCACCCTGTCCCAGCCTCTAGGGGCTTTCACCTGGTTCCCAGAGAAACCGTCTCCCTGGCAACTGTCTTCTGCCACAACCTGTCAGGGACCTTTCTCTCCCTCCGCCGCTGACATCTGGCTTGTGTGCCCTGGGACTTGGTGTTGATTGCAGAAGAACGGCTGGGGAAGGAGCACCTGTGTGTGCCCTTGTGTCTGAGCGAGTGTGTGTGTGTGCACTCTTACTGCACTTTCTCTCTGGGTCTTGATGCCATGGTGTCGCATCCATGCCCATCTTCATTTTCTGCAAAGGCCCCCACTGCCTCTTGGCCAACTGGAGCACTTCACCCCAGTCTCCTTCCCACCCCGTTCTCAGCCAGGCCCCCTCTTCCCCAGATCACTTGTCCTCAGACGGAAGCGTGCTCCTGTCCACAAAAAACCACTCTGTCCAGCGCCTGCCCACCTCTGCAGCCCCACTTCTGCCCTCCGAACCCCTTCCCAGCATCCTGTGCTTGCTTGCTTGGTTTAATGGTTTTATTGAGATTCCTTGTCGTTCACATCGATTTATTATTACAGTGTACAGTTCAGTGGGTTTTAGTACATCCACAGGGTTGTGTACCCATCACCATAATCTGATTTTAGAACACTTTCATCACCTCAAGAAGAGGTGATGAAAACCCGCTACCAGATATTCCCAGTCCCCAGTCCTCCTGCCCTAGGTAACCACTATTCTGCTTTCTGTCTGTAGATTTGCCTATTATTTTATCCATTTATCAACTGATGGACATTTGGATTGTTTCTACATTTTGACTATTTTAAATATACACATACAAATTTTATGTAGATGTATGTTTTCATTTCTCTTGGGAAATATCTCGGAGTGGGATTGCTAGATATAGGGTACTCTTATTTTTAATCTTTTGAGGAACTTCTGGAGTGTTTTCCAGAGAGGCTGGCCTGTCTCACATTGTCACGAGCAGTGAATGAGGTGCTCAGGGTCTGTACTTCCTGCCAACACATGGTATTGTCCATCTTTTTATTCCAGCTACCCTAGTGGGTGTGGACTGGTTTCTCACTGTGGTTTTGTTTGCATTTCCTGGTGGCTAATGATACCAAGCATCTTTCCCGCGTTTGTGCATCTTTGGCATCTGGTGGTTTCAGCGCAGGGCATTTAACACCGTTCCCCTGGGCAGCAGGCCCTTGCCCGCCCCGGCTTATGCCTGGAAGTATTGATCCTGAACCCTTCCGACCACAACTACTGTATTTTGTTGTGTCTAAAACTCACTTTTGTGCCCAAATTTTTGAGGGAAAATAAAGATGCATGTTATACGTGGGTAGTGCCTGAAACACCTTATATCTGTTGCTGTGTTCTGTAATTACTTGTTACACAAAATTTCTTGTACCATAATATGTTCAAAAATGAATGCTAAAATTCATTTATAATACAAAAAAACACAAGTATCTAAATATAAATAAATAATTGAATTAAAAATTAAAACAAGTGGACACCCACTTTTTTTAAAGATTTTATTTATTTATTTTTTTAGAGAGGGAAGGGAGGGAGAAAGAGAGAGAGAAAGAGGGAAACATCAATGTGTGGTTGCTGGGGGCTGTGGCCTGCAACCCAGGCATGTGCCCTGGCTGGGAATCGAACCTGCTTTGGTTTGCAGCCCCCGTTCAATCCACTGAGCTATGCCAGCCAGGTCTGGACATCTACTTCTATTCAGTTTCTTCTTAAGGTGAAGAAAACTGTTTGTAAATGTCCTAGAGAAACACAGTAGCTTTCTGTTCACCTTTTGCAAGTAAAAAGGGTGGATCGTTCCACTACTGACATTTTTTTTAAATCAAAACAAAAGGTGTTGTTGTTGTTGTTGTTGTTGTTGTTGTGTTGTGTTGTGTTTTTTCCCCCTGAGAGTTTGGGCCAAAAACATGGGTGCGCACTATACACCGGAGAGCATTATATGCAACAAAACATGATAACTCTCCCACAGCCTGCAGAACATCCCTTCCTCCTCTGGGAGGGTTTCCATGCTCCTCCCCAGGGCTTCCAGGAGGTTCTAATCAAAGCTCTTCCACAAGGTCCGCCAGGTTGTCAATAACTTACCTCTTGTTCCCCTTAGTAAACTGAATTATTTGAGGGCAAAGACCTTGTCACATTCATCCTGACTTCGACATTTATGTTGCTGTAGGACAAGTCACTTAACTCTCAAAGGGAGATACCATGGGCACCTTCCTCAGGGTGAGGACAGTGAGAGCTAAACCAGCTAGTACTCTAAAAGCACTTGAAAGAGGACCCTGGTACAAAGCAGCCCCTGGATCCACTTACTGCATTTGCCAGGGTTCACCGGGGAGCCTGCCATGACAGCAGCTCTTACAGACACGGGGCGGGGGGGGGGGGGGGGGGGGTACAGCAGTGGAAGTCACAGGCAGAAATCCTGCCTCTCGAGGAGCTGACATTCTAATGTGTGGACAGCAGTACATGAGACGAATTGTGTTCCAGATGGTGCTAAGTCCTAAGGCTAGCCAGGGAAGGCCTCACTGAGTAGGTGACACTTCAGAAAAGACCAAAGGAGGTAAGGGAGTGAACCTTGGGGATGTAGCGGGGCGGGGCCGGGGGTGAGTGTTCCAAGGAGAAGGAGCAGCAAGGGGGAAGGTCCCGAGGCAAGAGTACTTTAGGTGGGGGTGGAGTGGGCTGATGGAGGCAAAGAGCTGTTGGCGATAAGGGCACCTTTTGGCTGCTGTGAATAACGCTGCTGTGTCATTTGATGGAGTTTAAATAACACTTGAGGATTTTGAGGGCGGTGGCCAGGCCATATTGTCTTTGCCCAACACAAGGCCTGTTCTGTCCTAAGTCTCAGTGGATGTTTGTTGATGGAATGATTGAGGCATATTTGTGAATTACCCACCATGTGCTGGCACACCATGGGTGCTAAGTGGTTGGTTCTGTTATTAATTTTTCATAAATGCAGCTGGTGTATCCATTGGCGGAACTTTCCTAATCTCAGGTGTTGGAGGGAAAGGGTTGGAGGGCAATTTGGTAGTCCCTAGTAACGCCAAAGTTCATTTCTGGGTCCCTATCCTGGAAGAGTGTCTGTGCTTGTTAGCACCATCTGAAGACCCAAGGAGGTGTGTGAGTGCGTGCCTGTTGCAGTATGGTTTACAACAGAGGGAAACTGGGGGTGTCCCAAATGTCCATCGGTAGGAGTGTGGGTAAGTCAGCTGTGAGGCAGGCATACAGTGGACTGATTTAACAGCTTTTTTTTTTTTAAGATTTTATTTATTTATTTTTAGAGAGGGAAGGGAGGGAGAGAGAGAGAGAGAGAGAGAGAGAAACATCAATGTACGGTTGCTGGGGGACATGGCCTGCAACCTAGGCATGTGCCCTGACTGGGAATCAAACCTGCAATGCCTGGTTCACAGCCCGCGCTCAATCCACTGAGCTACAGCAGCCAGGGCTTGATTTAACAGCTTTTAATATGTCCTCATGGGTGTGGGGACCATGGGGGAGGGTAGTGACCAAGGAGATCTTAGTGAGCTCTGTCAGTAATGTTCAAAATAGTACTTTAAAGAAAGGACTGACGTATTAACTGTGCAGTTAAAATTTAAATGTAGTCTTTGACAACAAGAGACAGAAACAGAACAGTTCTTGGCATAAAAAGTAGGGGGCCCAGCAATACAGTATTCTTCAGATCTCTTCCAGTGATATTACGTTAAAGAGTGGTGGTTCTATCCCTGGCTGGTGTGGCTCAGTGGATTGAGTGCTGGCCTGTGAATCCAAGGTCACTGGTTCAATTCCCAGTCAGGGCAAATGCCTGGGTTGTGCTGGGTCCCCAGTAGGGGGTGCACAGGAGGCAAGCACACATTGATGTTTTTCTTCCTCTTTTCCTGTCTCTAAAAATAAATAAAATATTTTTTTAAAAAGTGGTTCTAGTAACTTCCTTAAAATCTACTGTTCTGGTTGTTTTTTAACTTCCCTACGCACGTCTTACCTGATTTGCTTTCCCATGGGGAAAATTGTTGTTTGTCCCAGCACTTGAGCTCCTTTGGGCACAATTCTGGGCCTCAGGAGCAGGAAGGAGACTGTAATTACTAATTAGGTGTGAAACGAATTCTTGGGGTAGAGACTCTGCTTTCAAGGGAGGGAAGGAAGGAGAGAGAAGGTTGAGAGCCGTGAGTACCAGTGACATTTAAGCATTTAAACAGGAAGCACCTAACCTTGCAGTAAACCTGGAGGGATCCCTTCCTGGGGCTTGGGCAGGAGGTGGGGAAAGGCAGGCAGCACAACAGGCCTTTTGTGGCCCCTCCCCCTGAGGAGCAGACAGACAGACACACCTCCTTTTTGTCTCCTCTGCTGCGGCTTTCGCATACTTAAATGCAATTCAGTTATACCTGGGAGGTTGGCGAGTGGTGGTCCTCCAGGAGGAACAGGCCCAGAGGAAGTTAGGGCCAGAGTCCCAGGAGGGCGAATCCATTCCGCCCTACCTGTTGGGGACACCTCGTACTGTGGATTAAGGGTAGCGTTTACACTGAGGTGAGTGCTGAGGTTTCCACGCTGCTGTTTAGCTTAGACAGCTCTGCCCCTCTGAGGCTCCTGCACCAGGGCTGGCCATGCTCGCCAGGCCACCTCTGGCTCCCTCCAGTCTCCCCCCAACTCCCAGCAGCCTGATTGAGTCTTTCAAAACATAATTCATCACACTCCTGCCTGGCCTTTAGACCTTTGTGTTACTGTCTCTGCAGCCTCAAAAGCTGAGACAGCTGCCTTCTCTAAGATCTGGTTAGCAAGGCGTTTGATGTTAGTTACTTAATCAGGTGATTTCCATTCTTGAAAGAAGGGTTCCCTGGGCTCATCTGTACCCTGAGAAACAGATTTAAGTGATAATAGTGTTTAAGAAGCACTGGCCTGCAAACCAAAGGGTCACTGGTTTGATTCGTGGTCAGGACACATACCTGGGTTGTGGGCCAGGTCCCCAATAGGGGACGCAGGAGAGGTAACCACACATTGATGTTTCTCTCCCTCTTTTTTTCCCTCCCTTCCTCTCTCTAAAGATAAATAAAGTCTTTTTAAAAAAAACAGTGTTTAGCCCTGGCTGGCATGGCTCAGTGGACTGAGCGCCAGTCTGTGAACCAAAGGGTAGATGGTTCAGTTCCTAGTCAGGGCACATGCCTGGGTTGCTGGCCAGGCCAGGTCCCTGATAGAGGGCGCTCAAGAGGCAACCACACATTGATGTTTCTCCTCTTTCTCCCTCCTTTCCCCTCTCTCTAAAAATAAAATATTTAAAAAAAAATAGTGTTTAAGAAGCAGAGTTGGTGGACTTTGGTGAGCAGCCAAGGACTTCTGTTGGACTTCTTGGCAAAACAGCACATAGATCATTGTGTGGGGCAGTGGACAGGGAGTTCCTGATTTCCCCTTTTTCTTTTCTCTTACTTTCTTCTGCCCCCGCCCTGTTTCCTTTCCTCTAGTCTCTCTGAGCCCATCGCTGCCCTTCCTCCAAGTCTTAAGTAGCTAATTCCATGGGCGAAAGTTCCCACAGAGCCAGCACCTGTCCTTCCTGGACGCCAGCATTGTAGCAGTGCTGCCAGGTGGCTGTGATTGAAATGTCAGGAGCATTTGCTCCCGTCACTTCCCAGAACTTTTGTTAATGAGTTGACGTTTCCTGGGCCTTGCGGATGCACATGCTAATAAAGTAAGCTCCTGACATAGATCAGACCATTTTCTCTTCACAAAGACCATATGATTCATGAGCTGTAGCCCTTGTTTTATTTTTTTTTAGGAGCCTGAGATACAGGGATGAACCTAGACTCTGAGACCCCAAGGCTAAGAGTAGGGAAGCAGGGACTCAAGCTAACAGGCTGTGTCTTGCCAGGCAACTGACAGAAAAGGACAGGCAAAGGCCCCTGTCCTTGGAGCACACACAAGTCCACAGTCTGGACTTACTGACGACATCTACAGGCCTGCGGCTCCAGAGCACCTCCCAGCCTGCCAGCGGACTAGCTCACCTGGATGCATATTCCTGAGCCCCACTGAGGAGCCCTCGTTGCTGCCCCCAATGATGAAGCAGCATTTCTGTTACAAAGGAATGAGGCTGGTTCAGGGGACAGCAGTTCCCCTGGCCCTAGTAGATGAACCCCATTGTGGGGGGACGGTCACTGAAGCCTCTGGGGACAGCCAATGAAGGGCAGTGGCAGGGTCAGGAAGGGAGTCAGCATCGTGGCTTTGTCATCAGTAGGGGACTTGGCCTGGCAGTCTGCCTCTGTGGCCAGCCCCCCAACCCCACCTCCCGATAGCCTACTGCCCCAGCCACCACTGGAGAGAGGGTGGCCTGTGTGTGCCATGCCCTCAGCAACCTGCCTGCCCCACGAATCATTCATACTTTTTTTTAAAGATTTTATTTATTAATTTTAGATGGAAAGGGAGGGAGAAAAACATCAATGTGTGGTTGCCTCTCATGCACCCCTTACTGAAGACCTGGCCTGCAATCCAGGTATCTGCCCTGACTGGGAATCGAACCCTCAGCCCTTTGATTTGCAGGCTGGTGCTCAATCCACTTGAGCCACACCAGCCAAGACAGGGTCCTTGTTTTTCATCACTTGGAATACTTCTTGGCAGTCCCTTCTTGCCTGCAAAGCTTCTTTTGAGAAATCAGCTGACAGTCTTATGGCAACTCCTTTGTAACTGTCTGCTTTTCTCTTGCTGCTTTTAAGATTCTCTCTTTATCAACTTTTGGCATTTTAATTATGATATGTCTTGGTGTGGTCCTCTTTGGGTCCAGCTTGTTTGGGACTCTCCATGCTTCCTGGACTTGTACATCTATTTCCTTTGCCAAATTAGGGAAGTTTTCTTTCATTATTTTATCAAGTAAGTTTTCAATTTTTTGCTCTCCTCTTCTGGCTCCCTTGTGATTCAGATGTTGTCACATTTGGAGATGTCCCAGAGGCTTCTTATGCCATGCTCGTTTTTTTGGATTCTTGTTTCTGGTTGACTATTTATTTCTTCGTTTTGTTTCAGTTCATTGAATTGAATTCTAGCCTCCTTCCCTTTTCTGTTGGTTTCCTGTGGATTTTTCTTTATTTCACTTAGTGTAACCTTCTTCCTTTATGTTTCTGATGTACTCAGTGAGTTCTCTGATTATCCTGATCACCAGAGTTTTGGACTCTGCCCCCCGATATGTTGGCTATCTCCATTTTATTTAGTTTTGTTTTTTGTTTTCCCTAGGGTTTTGTTCTGTTCTTTCATTTGGGCCACATTTCTTTGTTTCCTCAATTTGGCAGCTTCCCTGTGTGTGTTTCTGTGTATTGGGTAGAGCTGCTTTGACTCCCTATCTTAGTGGCATGACCTATTGTAGAAAAGGCACCTGTAAACTGTGTGGGGTGGAGTTTTAGGTAATTTCCAGAGTGGGGCAGTTGCTTCACAGCTTTGCAGCTCTGGGGGGGTAGGGCTCAGAGAGAGGACACTGCCATCGCCTGGCTCCTGGAGGTCTGCCCGGCACTTGCCCCATTTCCAGTCATTTTATCCACTTCCCATATGTGACTGGCATCCTTACAGCTGCTGCCCTGCCCTGGTGGTGAAACACCCAGAGTGGGTGGGTTTGCATACCTTCTAAGTCTGTCTGGGCCCTTTAAGCGGCAAAAATCCAGCATTTTCTTCCTCCTCCCCAAGGTACCAAGGGTTTATCTTCCTGGTGCTGGGAACCTGGGCTGTGCTGTCTGTCCTGGGGCTGGGTTTGCTTACTCCCAGTCGCCGCCCCCCCCCCCCCCCCCCGATTTTTATCCGCCACACATGAATGTGGGACCATCTGTTCCACCATTACCTCTTCGTGCCGCACCGAGTCTCCACTGTCTCTGTGACTCAGACCCTCCTCTGCGTCTGGATGAATGAATCTGGCTTCTTTAAATCCCTGCTTGTCAGACTTCCATGCAGGTTGGTTTTCTGACAGTTTGAGGTGTTACTCCTTTTACCATCTGGTTGTAATTCTTTCTGTGGTTGCGTGAGGAGGCGAAGGTATCTCCAGCCTGACCGGAAGTCTCCTGCCCTGCTTTCTCCTTTGTCCCTCACGCTGAACCTCCTGCACCACGACACGTGACTTATCAGAGCGTTCATTGTTTTCCTGCCTGCCGAACTGTACGCTCCGTGAGAACAGGGTCTTCTCTGCCTTGTTCACAGCCGCACTTCCAGGCCTTGAACAGCGCCTGTACATAGCAGGTGCTCAGAAGTATTTGTTGAATGAAAGGATATTGTGCTGCAAAGAATTTGTTTATTCTCTGATCACACCGTGGGAGATGGGCCTTTTTCCTCTCTGTTGTTGCCACCGTGGAGAGTAGATGCTAAGGCAAGGAGTTGGGATGGCGAGTGGCCCTGGGCGAAGCTGGAGATGACAGCAGAGAACCCAGGTGCTCACCCCGGGACGGGCTGTGTGTGCAGGTCAGGGTCCGGGGTGGGTCTTGCTCTGACTTCCTGGGCTGGGGAGGCAGGCAGATGTGGTTTGAAACACTTAGGCGAACATGGGGCTTGTGGCAGTTCCTCCCCTGGGCCTCGGATTCCTCGTGGGTGAGCTGCAGATGGCCTTGGCTGTGGCCATGCAGCCGAGCGCTAGCCCGGGCACGCACTCCACTTTTTCTAGGGAAGCACATTTCAGTTTCTGTTCCTCCTGCTTTCCCCCAGCACCATCAGTTTCTCTCATAGGGCAGCGAGCCACTTCAGTAAAAGTCGGAAAACCTGCATCAGAGCTCATGACGTGTGTGTTTGTCCAGCTGCGTTTGTGAGGAATTCTTGAAGTTCTAGTTGTCGGTGGTTTTGCAGACTGGGGCAGATCCTGCAGACCATCGCTTTGTTTTATCTCGATGCAAACGTGTATGTTTCCCAAACTGGGGTTCTCTCTCCTCTGTGCCCAGAGTTCTGTCTGGCTCGGACCTTGAGCTCTTGGCCCAGGCCGTCACCCAGACCCCCCAGCCATCCACCTCCAGCCCCTTCAGAGTGTTCCCCGCACACATGCCCAAGCCAATAGCATGGCATTCGTGGCTCTGCCAGCTCTTCACCCTGTATCACACAGCACACTGGTCAGGGTCCCCACGGCCACCCTCGGGTTCGGTGATTCCCCAGAAGGGCTCACAGAACTTGGCACAGCTGGAAGACTCTCAGGTGCAGTGAACGGATAGAGATTAAAATTGGCCAGGGGCAGAGGCACGCAGGGCAAGGGCCAGCAGAGGCGAGGCGCCAGCGTCCCTCATCTCTTCCAGTGGAGCCACACAGACAGCGCTCAGTCCTCCCAGCAACGATGCGTGACCACATACAGACTGTTGTCCATGAGGCAAGCCTTGTGGAGAGGGTTTTTATTGAAAGTCAGTCACATTTTTTACTCAGTTTCCAGCCCCTCCAGAGGGTCAAGCTGACACACCACGTGGCCCAAGGCCTCACCTTAAAGACTCTCTGTCGGGCAGGTCCATCTTGTGTGTGGGATGCGAAGGGTGTGGACAGCCAGGGCCCACTGAGTACCCTCCACTGCACACACACACTCCTTCTGGCCACTCCCAGTCACTGGGCCCCTACAACACCCCCGTTCCAGCCTCCCTCTCCGCCTTCACCGGACCCTTCCTCCCATCTCCTGGTTGATCCTACATCCTTCAGCAGTCAGCCTAGGTATGTGCTTCCTGGAACCCGGGCCAGGGTGAGAGCCTTGTGCCCGCCCCCACTTGTGACCCAGCCCTGTCCCTGCCTGGAATCCTGGTACTGAAGCTGATGCCTGCTGTGTCTCTGGCTGCCTGGAGGACAGAGGCCATGGCTCAGTGACCTCTCTGGGCCTCACTCTCCTGGTCTGTGAAGCTGACCTGCTCCAGATAGACCTGCTTTGGGAGTGAGTGAGCAATGATGCATCTAAAGCTGTGAACGGCTGCGGCTGGGTCAGTGTGTTCGCCATTATCAGTCCCCGGCACCTGGGGTAGGAAACCGGTGAGGCATTTAGTAAACGACAGGCCATGAAACCAGACAAGCTGCCACAGAAGGTGGTTTTTCTTGCGGTTTTTTAATAGTATAAAAAGCAAAGACTGTTATAAATGTTCTTCTGGAGAATTTTAACTGTAACTTATTAATAGCAAAAGCTCTCGGGGGCCACCCGTGGGTGGCTGCTAACAACAAACGCGACTTGAGGTGACTCTGCAGTGACAGGTGTGTCCTCTCACATGAGAAGGGCAGGGTCCTGCAGGTCTGGGGCCTCAGACACTTGCTGTGACCCCCCCAAGAGTGAAGAGGCCTTTCTCAGAGGCCCTCGGGTAAGCTTTGTAAACATGCCAGGGCCAGGATCCTGCCCCAGAGGGGCAGCTGTTGTCCGTCTGGCAGCGGTCAGTGTGCCTTTCCAGTGCTCCTAGGAGGTGCCGACAGGCAGCGGGCTGGGATCTGCTGGCTTAGACCAAGCAGCCCCGCTGGTCGCACAGGGGCCCTGGAGTCCTCTCCCCAGAAGCATGTGGCTGCATGGAGAAGATCCTCGCCAAAAACTGGGTTCCCAGAGGAAGGCAGAGGGCGAGGCGGAAGTTGGGAGGGGTGGTAGCTACAGTAGGAAACGTCAAAAAATTAAATGGCCTGAAGAAGGAGAGGGGAACCCTGGCCGGGTGGCTCAGTTGGTTAAAGCATCATCCTGATGCGGCAAGGTTGTGGGTTTGATCCCCAGTGGATGCATAAATAAGAAGAACAATCACTCCCTGCCTGCCTCTCTCTGTCTCTCTCTGTCCCTCCCTTCTTCTTTCTCTCTGTCTAAAATCAATTAAACAAAAATTAAGGAGAAAAGAGGAAACAGGACTTGTGGGGATCTTCTCTGAGCCCACTTGGCTTCTTAGTCTTGATCTTGCTTATTCTTCACAGTGGGAGGGGTTTGTCCTCGTTACATATGGGGAAACTGAGGCATAGAGAGGCTCAGGAATAACTTGCTCCGAGACCCTCAGGTAGTGAGTGGTAGAAACAGAATTCAAACCCAGATTGTTTCCTGGTGTCTGGAGGCCACCTTCATGCCTGAAACAGGGAACAGTTTTAAAGCTGAACTATCTAAAGCTGGTGACTGTTTTAGATGAAGGGAAAATAACATAGGGGTGTTGGGTGGAAGCTGGGGTACAGGACAGAGGCCGTGCCCCAGAGCAGGGCTTTTTCCCTAGGACCCGCCTGGAGGAGTAAGTGGGGTTTGTAGTCCAAAAACGAGTTCAGGGCCCACTGTTAGATAAAAATTGGCAAGTTACTCCCATCTGAGTCCCTCTCCCCATCTGCACTGGGACTGGCCTTGCAGCCTCCCTTGCAGGTCGGTTGGGGAGCCAGCAGAGGAGTGTCCATAGCACAGGGCTGGGCACACAGCCACCAGGCCCGGAGTTGCTGCCTGGAACCTCCTTCCCTGTGCTGGAACTGGCACTTCCAGCCTTGCAGCCGCAGCTGGGCGTTCACAACCCCTGCTGCTGAGTTAGCTCTTCTCTTGCAGCCCTCCCTCACCAGCTTCCAGGGCTCTGCCTTACGTGATAGTGGGGGAGTGTGCCTGGTATGGCAGCAGTGGCAGGGAGCACCCTCACCGGTTCTCTGCTGTCAGCCGCACCTCAGCGCTGTAGCTGCCACCAGCTCTCATGACAGAACTGAGCCTCAGAGGTTTGCTGTCCCTTGTTTGAGATCAGTGCTAGGGAGCTGCAAGGTCACTTTTACCAGCTATGTTAGTTCTGCAGCTGCTCTCACATATCACCACAAGCTTAGGGGCTTAAAGCAGTGCATGCCAATTCTCTCACAGCTTCGATCAGGGGTCTGAAATCCGTCTCACTGGGCCCAAACCAGGGTGTCAGTGGGGGTGGCTCCTTCCCACGGCTCCAGGGGAGAATCTCTGTCCTGGCCTTTTCCAGCTTTTAAAGGCCACCTGAAGTCCTGGCTCACGTCCCCTTTCTCTGTCTCCAAGTTCAAAGTGCATCACTCCCATCTCTTCCATTGTTTTGTGGTCTCTTCTCCAGTCATTTGTCCCTCTCTCGTTGAGTCCATCGTTTAACCCATGGATGCTCAGCACATGACCATGCATCCCAAATCACCTCTGTCCCTGTGCCCTCTGACCCTTTCCACAAGTAACCACTGATTTTTCAGCTAACAGATGGCTCTGCTCGGTGCTTTTTCAGTTAAAAATTACAGAAGTCTGGTCAGTTTAAACTGAACGGGGATGAGGTGAAGACATGCTCTCTTCCTTCCACTTGCCCCATCACTCTGTCTGGTGGTGGCTGAGAGGATGGTGGGGTGCCCCAGGTGCATGTGTGCCCTGCACCTGCCAGTAAAGGAGGCCACCTGCCCTTGGACACCTAGGGAGAAATTCCAGAGGAGGCCTCTGGTTGGCCACTGGGATCTCCATGTCTCCTTGAATGAATCAGTCACCGTGGCCATGCCCTCTGAGCACTTGGGTCTCACATCCACCCCTGAGTTAGAAGAAGGGTGGGCATTGCTGTAGCCTGCCCTCTGTCCTCCTAAGTGATGAGGGTGCCGTACAGCTCAGCTCCCCATTTCTACAAGGTCCAGAAGGGCGCTCAGGGGAGCATCTCCAGTCCTCTTCCTGCTTGTGGTCAGCAAGAAAACCTGGGGAACAGGTCCTAAAGGTGTCGTTTGGTGTGCGTCTAGTCTTGCTCGCCAGGAGCTCCTGGAATCTGGCTGCCTTCCCGGGCTAAGGTCAGTCACAGTGCCTGCTCTTGGCCTGCCCCACAGCAGCAGGGCTCCCACTGGTGCTGAACAGGGCAGTGCACGGCCCCAGCACTTCTGTCTCCTAGCGCCTGCCACCTCTCCCCCCCATCCCCACCCCCGGCACCTTCTTTCCTGGTATACTTGGCAGGGCCTGGTTAGGGAGAGGGAGTGGCCGCATGTTAGGATTGTCCAGTCCCACCGCTCTCCAAACCGCGCTGCATCGTGCCAGTGAGGTTGCCTTTCCAAAACTGCCATCTGATCATGTCACTTCCTCTGCTTTAAAAATCTCCCCAAGGTTGCAGACCCTGACGGATTTGCTTTGGGAGCCGGAGTAGCTGCTGCCACTGGAGTCGGGAGCCATGAGCGGGTTTAATTTTGGAGGCAGCGGGGCCCCCACAGGCGGGTTCACGTTTGGCACCGCAAAGACGGCAACAACCACCCCTGCCACCGGCTTTTCTTTCTCTACGTCCGGCACTGGAGGGTTTAGTTTTGGGACTTCATCCCAGCCCGCGGCGAGTGCCCCGTCTACCAGCCTGTTCTCCCTCACTACCCAAGCGCCAGCAGCACAGACCTCCGCGTTCAGTTTTGGAACCACAGCACCTGCCACAGGAGGAACTGGGTTTTCCTTAGGGATCAGCGCTCCGAAGCTGAACCTGAGCAATGCGGCTGCCACCTCAGCCACAGCCCAGCCCAGCGGCTTCGGGCTCGGGGGCAGCACCCTCACCAATGCCATCTCAAGCACCGTCACCTCCAGCCAGGGCACGGCGCCCACCGGCTTTGTGTTCGGCTCTACCACCACCTCTGCTGCTCCATCCAGCACGCCAGGGGGCTTTTCCTTCACAGGTGGAAGCACGTCCCAGACCGGGGGGACCTCCACTTTCAACATTGGCTCGATGGGGAGTTCCACCCAGCCCACGACACTTGGTGGGTTGGCTTTCACTCCAGCCACGCCAGCAGCCACTGGAGCAGGAGCCACACAGCCAGCTGCTCCCGCACCCACTGCTGCCACCTCCAGTGCTGGGCCCACGCTCTTTGCCTCGCTAGCTACCGCGCCAACCTCGTCTGCCACCACCGGGCTCTCCCTTGGTGCCCCAGCAACCACAGCTGGAACATCTGGGACGGGAACGCTGGGCTTCAGCTTAAAGGCCCCTTCTACCACGTCCACAGCTACATCCACTGCCGCCGCCGCCACCACCAGCAGCAGCTTTGCCTTGAATCTAAAACCCCTGGCAACAGCAGGGATCGCCAGCAGTGCGCCCACCGCCATAACTGCTCCATCTGGCCCCAGTGCAGCCAGTGGGGTGTCCACCAGTCCAGTGATGACCTACGCCCAGCTGGAGAGTCTGATCAACAAGTGGAGCCTGGAGCTGGAGGACCAGGAACGGCACTTCCTGCAGCAGGCCACACAGGTCAACGCCTGGGACCGCACGCTGATCGAGAATGGGGAGAAGATCACCGCCCTCCACCGCGAGGTGGAGAAGGTGAAGCTGGATCAGAAGAGGCTGGACCAAGAGCTCGACTTCATCCTGTCGCAGCAGAAGGAGCTGGAAGACCTGCTGAGCCCCCTGGAGGAGTCGGTGAAGGAGCAGAGTGGGACCGTCTACCTGCAGCACGCCGACGAGGAGCGCGAGAAGACCTACAAGCTGGCTGAGAACATCGACGCGCAGCTGAAGCGCATGGCCCAGGACCTCAAGGACATCATCGAGCACCTGAACACGTCCGGGGGCCCTGCCGACACCAGCGACCCCCTGCAGCAGATCTGCAAGATCCTCAACGCGCACATGGACTCCCTGCAGTGGATCGACCAGAACTCGGCCCTGCTGCAGAGGAAGGTGGAGGAAGTGACCAAGGTGTGCGAGGGGCGGCGCAAGGAGCAGGAGCGCAGCTTCCGCATCACGTTCGACTGAGCCCAGGGCTGGCTGCAGGGCCCACGGGTTCCGAGGGTGTTCACTGCAGGGTGCACAGTTACTGTCTAGCTTTTGTTTGCAATGAAATAGTTGTTTGATGGTCTGTTTCTTTCAAACAATTGTGCTGTTGAGAGAACTGTTTCGTGATTTGATGTTTCGCATTAACAAGTGGAAGTATTCAGAGTGCTCTGGTCGGGGCAGCAACCGGGAAGTGTGCTGTCTCTGTGTTTCTTTCTGTGTCCCCGGCCCTTTCCACCCCGGCAGCCACCCAGCTCATCCCACTCGCTCCAGCTGGATGCCGGAGAAGTGCCTGTTCACCTGAGAGCCATGTGTCTGCCCGCCGGGGTTCCCTGGGCAGCTTCTCTGTCTAACACATAGTCATAGGAACAAGGCTGGGGAGACAGCAGGTTGCTCTAAGATGTGTACACGTGAAAATTAGCCACTCAAGCAAATGACACGTGACGAGGACAGACAGCGCGGTAGTGAATTTTACAGGAGACAGGTCAGTTGAGGGACTTGAACGAGGTGTTGACAAAAGAGTCAGACTCAAGCCGGGGGGTCTTCATGTTGCTGGTGGACACGCCTCCTTGGCTTCCCAGTCTCTGTTAGGCCTCACCTCGGCCACCCCAAAGCTGTGTCACATGGTCGTCCCAGGTCACACAGAGCTTCGCCTTTGGTGACTTGCCACCCCGCATTGTGCTGTTTACTCCTCTGCCTCGCTGTTAGATTGTACGCCCCTGTGGGCAGGGGTATCTCGCTCCCCTTGGTGTCCTCAGGCAATCCCTGTCATATTTATTGAACGAAGGAACAACAGAAATGAAACCCAGCATGAAACATTAATCCACAAAACACCTGCTGAAAAGGTGACGATGGCAGAGGCGGCCACAGACTTGGTTCTGAACTTTCCGACGCCAGAGTGAGCCCGGTCAGGTGCGGTGAGACCCAGTGTCCAGAAGGCAGAGGCCAACCGGCTGTGTCCCAGGTATCTTTCCCCTTTGTCTTTACACCTCGCTGCACTCTGAAACGCCTGGAACTGTATGTTGCTTTCCTAAATAAAATAAATTTTTTGTGGAACAAAAATACGAGCTGCTGTTACTATGGATAATTTAAAAGGAGAAAGCTGGGTTAAAAAGAGCGGGTTCCAGAAGACTGTGATGAGGTGGGATGCTGTGTGTCTGGAACTCAGAAACGAGGCAGACTGAGCCGCCCATTGTTTACGCACTCACATGCGTGCCAGCCCGAATCCTCGGGTCCTCTGATGCTCTTGGTGGAAGAGGAGAGCCTGTCAGAGGCACGTGCTGGGTCACCAGCCCTCAGGGACACAGGCCATTGTCAGAAGCAGTCCCCTCGCCGTAGCCTGGGGCCAGATTGAGTGACATCCAGATAAAGCGAGTGGGGGGAGGCCCCAGCAGCCCCACTGGCTTCTGCACAAGCTCCGCCCCCTACAGCACTGGCCTTTGTGCAGTCTGCGAGGCTGGACTTCATCTGTGACCTATATCTGACCCCTCCCTCCACCGGAAGAGGGGGGGGGAGGCCTGGAGTCCCCATAGAGAGTAAACAGTAGCTCGTGTTTTACCCACATTTATTCATTTGACGTCCATTTGTGGAGCTCCTGCTACCTAACAGACCCTGGCCTGGCCTCCAGGGTCACAAAAATGATGTTTCTCTGTCCTGTGGGAGGTCCTAGCAGAGGCCACACAGCTGACAGAAGAAAAAATTTTCTGCCCTGGCTGGTGTGGTTCAGTGGTTGGGTATCGTCCTGTCCTGCAAACAACAAAGTTGCCGATTCAAATCCTGGTCAGGTCCCTGGTCCCAGGCTGGGTCCTGGGTTGGAGTCCTGAGAGGCAACCCAATCCTCTCTTCCTCCTTTCTCCTTTCTCTAAAAATAAATCTTAAAACAGTTTTCTTGAACTTACACTTCTAATGTATATAATACACCTGTTATTTTACACATTAAAAGTTTCTTATAGTTGTAATTTTTTTGTATTTAAATTTTTTTTAAATGTTCCATTTTTTCCCCACACCCCTGAGTATCATGGACACCCTACTTTGAAGAACACAAGCAATTATAATAAATTGGACAGTGGCCATGCTGGGGGGACAGCTCCGGTGCTCCAGTGCTGTGAGGGTGGTGTCCCCAGCAGGTTTCACGGGCTCCCAGGATTGCAGCGGGGACAGCAGCAGACGGGGTGCCACCCTGCAGGTGACTGCTCCGTTTAACTCCACTTTCCCTTTCCAGGAAGAAAACAGCGCCCCCTTGCCAGTGCAGACAAATGGCCTCTGCTTAAGTTCCTCTGCATTGAGTAAAGGTGAATCTCCTCCGTAAGCTGCTACTGCCTTCCCGCTCCCTGGTTAGGGATGAGTGGCGATTGGACTGATGGTTGTGGCTTTCTTTTCTTCTCAAACCCCCAAACGACAGGGGTAATATTGGCCCAGCCTCCGACACAGCTTGACATCAAGGGGCTCGATCAGGTGTTTGAAACCGCTAGGGACTTACAGAGGGACAGCAGCCTTCACTCTCCTAGGCGGGGTTGAAATGGGAGCCCCACGCGGTGGTGTGTTGGCCAGCAGTGCGGAGCAGCCTGCCTCGGGCGGGGGAGGCCCTGACGGGCAGCATGTGCCAGTTCCCGGGGTGTGAATGGTTCCGCTGTGGCCAATTTCAGGCCACCAGCATGGATTCAGGAAATTGATGCATGCTCTACAGATATGATTATAAAATGTAAGCAAATATTTTGGAAGTGAAGAATGTTGAGTATTCCTGTTTTGTTTTGTTTTTTTGTTGTTTTTTTTTTTACAAAATTGTGAGTATTTGTAATTTTTTAATAATGGGTTGACATCAAAACCAAAGATCTTGAGCATTAACCAGTAGACTCCTGAACTGGCACAGGCCAGCTCCAGCACACCACAGCTCCCTCGAAACTGTCTATGAGCTTTTAAGAGTCTGGACCCAGGGCAGCAGTTGAGGACTTCCCCGGAACAAAACCCCTCACCCTCTGAAGCCAGGTCCGCTTCTGGACACTGGCCAGCCCCCAGTGGGGCTGAACTGTCCCCAGCTGCCCTGTGCCTGTCCCACAGCTCTCACCTTGGCGGTGCTCACTTCACACAGGGCACCCCGCACCTTGCCCGCATCTTGGTTCAACCCCACGAGCTGCACAGCTTCCCCCGAGGCAGACACCAGGCTGTCGCGCTGCTCTGCAGGCTCGCGTCTGGCCTGGGGTTGTGAAGTCACATCGGATACCCCTGGTTCAAAGGACACAGACCCCAAATCCACTGAACTGAAAGTGACCATATCACTCAAATGTAGTGTGAGCTCTTACTTGAATCTTGGTTCAAGTCAGCTAAGAAAACTTCTGGAGACATTCAGGGAAATGTAGACATTGATTTAATGACATTTGAAATGTGATCAAGGTATTGTAGTTTCACTTTTTAAAAAGTAACTTCTTTTAGAGCAGAGGTTGGCAAACTGAGGCCCCACTTCCTGTTTTTATAAATAAAGTTTTGTTAGAATGTAGCCATACCTATTTATTTATATGTTGTCACTGCTTGGAGGGCACAGTTGAGTAGGTGAAATGGAGTTTGTGGCCCTCAAGGCTTCAAATATTTACAGAAAAGTTTGTGAACTCCCATTTTACAGAAACATGCCAAAAGTATTTAACTACAAATTAATCATATGTCTGGGGTTCGCTTTAAAATAATTCAGTTCGGGAGGGGGGAAATGTAAATGAAACACCACAGACTGGGAGGCAGTGAAGGCAAAGGCACTTGGGTTCCTTGTCCTAGTCTCTCTGCTCTGATATATGCTTTTAGCTTTTGAGAAGGGAAGGCCTGCCCTCCACAACCTCCCAACTGCTCTGACCCCACACCAGGACTCTGGCACCACTAGTCTAACGGAAACCAGGACAGGACAGAGCCACGACTCTTCACCCCGGTTTCGTACACGCCCGATGATGACTTCTGTCCCGGGCTAACCAGAAAGGCCATGGGTGCTGAGAGAGCCCCCCAGCCCCAGCCATGCAGTGAGTGTCCCCCCGGGCCCCGGGGCTTGGGAAATGGGAAGGAGGGGCAGGGGGGCTCCAGGAGAAGGGTCTCGCTGTCCAGGGGTCAGGCCGGAGACCAGGGCCTCAGGAAGGCTGCCCTCTGCCCTCTGCCCCCCTCCCCCACCCAGGTCTGGAGCCCTGACTTCTGCCTGGGGCCCTGGACATCCCCTTCCCAAGCTCTGCCCCTCCCCGACACTAGTGAAAGTTTTAACACCAGCTGGTCAGGGTCTTAGGGCCAACTCAGGGAAAAAGGACACACACACGTAAGGCACCTGTCCTGTCTCCCCCACTCTGTGGCCACCATCACCATTAGCTGCCTGGATGAGGCAGAGGTCCCCAGAGGGCCAAGCCAGGTCTCTGGCTGCTTTGGACTTGGCCTTAACCTCATTAGAATCATCTTTGTGGCTCCAGAAGCAAACCAGACACAATAGGGTTTTTTCCCTAAAGATGGTTTTTATCTGGAAGGATTGATGTTGTCTAGAAACTCCACCATGAAGCCAGACTAACCCAAAATTAACTGTAGCAGATGTGCACAACTCATGGGGAAGCCAGGCCTTTCCCTTTGACTGCCCTCACCCCCAAGTCTCACCACGTGTTTGTGTGTCCGTCTGTATGTCCTACCCACAGCTTAGCAAACCTAACCTCATCAAAATCCTTTTTCCAACTCATCCCACCTTACCCACACCCTACATTTAAGCCTAATGCCAGTCTCCCTAGTGCTACCAGGAATGGCTCTGGAAGGTCCAGTTAGTCCACCAAAGCAGCCTGCACGTGGCTCACAATCACCGACCCTGAAACAGGCTCCACTATGCGGCCCTCCTGCCCCCTGCACACAGGTCTCCATCCTGGCCCACGTCTGGCCACTCGGGAGTCCCACCCGGTACCAGCCTAACCCCAGAAACAGCTGGCACTGCCCGGGGGTGTTCGGGGTTGTCACAGCTTGAGGGGCAAGTGTTATTGGCATCTAGTGGGTCAAGGCCAGTGATGCTGCTCAACACCCCGCAGGGCCTGGGGCGAGCCCACACAGGGCTGCAAACGCCAGCAGTGCTGAGGCGGAGAGACCCTGCCCCGCCCGGTCCCTCGCCCACCAGCCCGAGCTCGCTGCAGGGTGGGTGGGAACCGGACTGGAGCCCAGCCGCTGGGACAAACCCAGGCTCTGCCATTTCTTAGCTGGTGGCTTTCTGGGCCTCAGTTTTGTACACGGTAAAGTGGGGAGACTGCTGTCCCTTCCCTGGCCAGGTTGCTCCTGGAGTGAAAGGACACACGCATAAAGTCTCTGGCACTCAGGACAGAACAGCCCCTCTCGTTCCCTGTCCCCTCCGCGGCAGCAGCGAGCAGACTGGGCAAGCCCCGCCCTGGCAGGGCCCCGGCTCCCAGGCCGTCAGTGAGAGCGAGGCTGCCTCCTGCTGGTGGGCAGCCTCCCGAGTCCTGCCCAGCCTCCCTCCCTCCCCCTGCCCTGCTGACCCTTGAACAGGTGTCCCGGGCGAGGCCTGCGCCCCACTTCTCTTCCTGGAGTCCAGGAGGCTACCCGGGGGTGTGCCCAGAGCCAGAGGGACTTTGGAAAGCAATCCTACGTGGGAAAGCCCAGTGGGAGGGGGGGCCTAGGGACCCCAGCAGGGCCCCCCAGCCGCTCCGGGAGCCCCTGGGTCTGCTGCCTCCACCCCTCTCTGCTTCCACGTTATTTCTGCTTCCTTTCTCCGTGGGGGACTTTGCCATGAGGCCATAGGGGCCTGGGACCTCTGGGCAGGGATGCCTGCCCATTCCCACGGTGGGCCCCGGGGTGGACCCTGCCCCACTGCGGGCCGGGCCCTCCCTCCCGGGTGTCGGGCTGGAGGGGAGTCTGTGCTCCGTGTGCAACTGCTGTTGCTGCCAGCGAGGTCCAGCCCAGGTGGTGCTCGCAGCCCCCCTGTCACTGTGTGGGAAGCTGGCAGGCCTCCCACTCTGAGGCCCTGGGCAGGTCCTGGGGTTTTCCCCAAAACTCCCAACTGCCCTCTCCGAGTCTCAATCTCATCCTCTGTTCAAGCAGCTCTGTGAGGTCCCCAGGAAAGGCAAAGCACTGAGCCAAGGACCACTCAGAGCGGTGTCCCTGGGGACAGTCCCGGCTGCTCCTGTTTTACTGACTTGTGCCCTTTGCTCTCGCTCCGTCTCCAAGCTCTGTCAGCTCACTGATTGTTTCCTTCTCAGCCACTGCCTCTCTGCCCCTCACCCCTGCACCATATGCTCTCTGACTCATTCGAGTGCACCCCCACACCCCTGCCCGCCATCCACCCACATCCCTCTGTGATTCACTGCTCGGACTTTCCAGCCCTGTTGCTGGCTTTCCTTCTCCCCGCAGCCTGGAGCCCTCTCCTCCCACCCCAACAAGTCTCCCAATTGTTTCTCCACCCCTCCGCCACTTCAGGGGGCCAGCCATGTGTCCCCCTGACAAAGTCCCGAGACCCCTGCTGTCCTGTCAGGGGGGCTCCTCATAGCCCAGTCATCTTGTCCTCACTGCTGCCACCTACCCCTCAGGAGAAGAGTGCCCCAGAGACGGGGGTGGCAAGGCAGACAGGCAGAGAAGCCCCTGCAGCCATCTCTACGAGGTACCCCCACACTCCAGGCTGCGCCCGGCCCCACTGCAGCTCTCCATGCAGGGATGGCAAGGCCTGGGGCAGGCACATCCCGCCTGGGCTGCTCCCCGGCAGCGCCCAGGGCGAGGGGCACTCACTCAGGCAGGTCCCTTCCAGTGTCCCCACGGTGGGCAGCTGGCATTTCCTGGGGAGCAGGTTCCGGTGCTGCCCCGGGTTTGGCCACAGGCCTGACCTGGATTCAGTACCCAACCTTCTACTTGACAGCGGTACACTGGAGCCACAGAGGGGAAGGCCCCTGCCCAGGTCCCCCGCTGGGAGACCCCAGCCTAGGATAAGGGCAGGCTGGCCCAGAGCCTGCCTCTGAGCACCACACCCACTGCCTGCGAATCCCATGGTGGCTCCCGTTTCACATATGGGGACACAGGCTCAGAGCGGCCCTGTGGGAGGGGAGGGGAGCCAGCAAGTGCCATTCAGGACACAGCAACAGCTGTCCTGGAGAGGGATTCAGAGGTTATGCCGGGGAACATGCAGCCCCAAGACCAGAGACCCCTCTCCCTGTCAGAGGATGAAGGAAGCGGTGAGAGCTGAGAGGAGACAGATGTAGGGAACCTGCTCCAGACCCCCCGGCTACCCCTGGGTGGTTAATTACGAGTTTGTTTCCGGCCCTCCCGCCCCAGAACTATTTGGGGCAAGAGGAGGAAATTACATGATTGATTTCCTCCCGACCCCCTGCCCCACGGGCCCCTCCCTCCAGCCTCAGTTCAACTCTGACCACCTGACCCTGGGACCCAGGAAAGCAGTTTCGTTTCCCCTGCAGCCTAATTTCCCAGAGGGAGGGGTGGGTGGGGCGGGGCAGGTTTAAAGACAGAAGGGGGCTGCAGATAAGCGGAGGAGACGGGAAGTGCTGCTGCTGTCCTGGGACAGCTGAGGTACAGAGGGGGCTGGTGGGGGGCCCACAGAAACAGACAGGGAGGCGAGGGGAGAGGAGAGACAGACAGGGGGTGAGTAAAAGCAGGAATAGAGGAGAGACAAGGAGGCAGAGATAGGGAGAGGAGGGCAGACGGGTGAGCGCAGAACAGGGGACTTCGGGACCCTGACCAGGGGACAGGCACGTCCCCAGAGAGTGGTACCCTGGGGGAGAGGGCCCCAGGCCCCTGTCACAGCAGCCCTTGCTTCCCCTCCAACCCAGACACCGTCTCCCAGGGACAGTCATGGCCTCATCGGGTGAGTAAGCAGAGGACACTGGGGGGTGCAGAACCTGCTCTCCCCCCGCAACACACCCACTGACCTTGTCCTCCTCCCCAGCCCGGCGCCTCCTTGCCCTGGTCCCCATCCTTCTGGGCCTGGTGTCCTCCCTGGAATGGAAGGCTGTCCACAGCCAGGACCCCTTTGAGAGATGCATGCAGGACCCTGACTACGAGCAGCTGCTTAGGGTTGTGACCCTGGGCCTTAATCGGACGCTAGTGCCCCAGAGAGTGATTGTGGTTGGTGCTGGTGTGGCCGGGCTGGTGGCCGCCAAGGTGCTCAGCGATGCCGGACACAAGGTGAGAAGTGCTGTTTGTAGTCTACTTCGAGTCTTTCCTGTTGCAGCAGGAGGGACACATCCCTGTGGAGGGGTGGAGATGGTAGGGGATGGGGAATGGGAGCTGTGGCTCCCTCCACGTGGTCTGGGAGGGGGGCCCGAAACCCCTGTTCCACAGTGAACCCGAGGGAGCGGGAGTGTGTGTTGCACCCAGAGGCCTTTCACTCCCCGTCTCTCTCTGTCACCTGGAGGGAAGTCCCTGGAAACGTCCTCCAAACTTTTGGGGGGGAATTTGTGTGGTGGAGATGGACACTCTGCCCAAGGGGAAGTGCCCCTGAGGTCTGATCACTGTTCCTCTCATTGAAATCCAAGAAAGAAAATTGAACCTGGCCAGGGGCACATGAAAAATTCCCCCCTCCCTGAGCTGGGAAGTCCCTCTTTAATCTGGCCAGCAGCTTTCCTGCTGCAGTCTGGAAATCGTCATATTGTATGTGCTCACCGTGACTTTCTGTTCTCCCAGCAGCCCCTCCCACCTCCCCTTAAACATAGGGACCTTGTCCAGTCTGGGTCTGTCCTGCTGTGGGGATGGGTGGTGGGGGTCGCATAGGATGGGGAATGGGGATCAGTGGGAGGAGCTAAAGAGCCCTGCTTGAGGTCCCCCCCATCCCTCAGGTCACCATCCTGGAGGCGGACAGCAGGATCGGGGGCCGCATCCTCACTTACCGGGATGAGAAGACTGGCTGGATCGGGGAGCTGGGAGCCATGCGCATGCCCCAGTCACACAGGTGAGGCCAGACTCCACCAGTTCCCATGTTCAGTGCCCCTGGATTTCAACTCTAACCCCAAACCTGTCCCCCCACCTCCAATGCCTTTCTTTTCATAACCCCAGCGCCCCACACACTGTACCCCTGCAGTGCTCAGGCCACGAAGTCCTGATGGACCCCCAGCTAGACCTGCCCATCCCCTCTGGACCCCCAGCCCTACCTTCC